>OMLC01096322.1:0-14160 GCA_900302585.1 Regalecus glesne | reverse complement strand
GGAGTAGTCCCACTCGACCCGGACAAGGCTGGCTGGAGTTGGATACAAGCTCCAGGAGGAATAAGTACACCTTCCTATGAAAGGAAATGTAGTATTTGGCACATTCGGTGAACACACAGGGATTTCGCCCTGTAAAAACAAAAGTGAAAGCAAACCAGGAACCCCCCCCGCACTACCACCACCACCACTAATGTCATAGAACCCAAGTCATATTTAGGTTTGGTAAATTGCTATGAAAAATTATTTCCTACGCTAGCAACCTTGTTGGCTCCACTGTATGAACTTTTAAGACAAGACATGAGCTGGAAGTGGAAAAAGAAGCAAGAGGATGCCTTTCAAAAAGCAAAAGCCTTGCTGAGGACACCAAATCTGTGATGGTTTGAAAGGGAGGAATGCTTGTAGTCGGCTCAGACTGAAGATGTCCCCTGTTTTAGTGACAAAACATGAGTGAATAAACTTATGATCCAGTTGAACTGATTCACCTCTTTTTGTGATCAAATTTTTTAGTTCACTACTAGGCTGAAAGATAATTATTTATTTCAGGTGACCTGTCATCAGATGGAGTAGGTGCCGTTTCATCACATTGGACGGATGATGGCAGTGAGAGGTCCATATGCTTCATGTCACAAACACTGCTGAGAAAAAATACTCTCAGCTTGACAATGAAGGCTTGGCAGTTATGTTTGGTGTTAGGTTTCACAGGTACTTATATAGGCGAGCCTTCCCCAATCAAACAGTTCATAATTTGTTTTTCTTTGAATTTAAATTTGTGTCCCTTTTTTCTCACCTGAATTCCCTGAGTTCCCTATCGCTGGATCCATCACATTTGAAGCCCCTCTAGAGTGTCAACAGGATGGAGGAAACTGGACACTGGAGGCCCTATACAATTCGTAAATTGTTGGTGTACCTCTTCAATGAGAAAAAAAACCCATTCCACAGATGGGTTGTTTGAGAGTTCAGAGATGGGTTGTGCACCTGAGCACCTATGAGTACAACATAATTTACAAACCAGGAAAACACCATGCCAACGCAGACACGTTAAGCAGACTACCTCTGTCGGAAACATTGTGGAAGGTGGAGAAAACATAATAAGTCTTGATGATGGATCTAGTAGATGAGACACTGGTGGACTCAACCCAACTAAAAAGCTGGGCAGCAAATTACGTACTGTTGTCACAAGTCCATGCTTATATCCTAAAAGGCTAGCCTGGCGAGAAAGATGCTTGCTTCAAGCCGTATCGTCAGTGGAGAATGGGGATGAGTGTGAGGGATGGTTGTGAGCTCTGAGGAGCCAGAGTTTAATTCATACAAAAGGAAGAAAGAAAATGCTAAAGTTAATACACCGAACCCACATGGGCATGTCAAAAATTATAGGCCTGGCTAGATCTTTTATATTTTAGCCAGGAATCGACCGGGAGATCGAAAAGGTAGTGGAGTCCTGTTAGGAGTGTCAGTCACACCAAAAGTCACCACCAACTCCACTTTTACACCCTTGGGAGTGGCGGGTGCCACCATGGTCAAGGATTAATCTGGCCTTTTCTAGAATAAATGTCTATACCGATAGTGGACAATCACTCAAAGTGGCTGGACTTTATCTGATGAAGACATCGGGATCTAGATCACAGGGTAGAATAGAAAAACTACGTCAGAGTTTCAGTTTGTTTGGCTTACAAAAAATGTTGATGTCAGATAGTGAAACCTCTTTCAAAGGTGCAGAGTTTGGGTTGTTCATGAAACAAAATGGCGTCTGTCATATGCAATTAATGCCCATCCACCCACATTCTAATGGGCTGGTGGAGAGGTAGAGGGTAGTCCAAACCTTCAAAGAGGGGATGAAAGGAGAGACTGTGCAAACCAGGTTGTCATGGTTTGTGTTTAGTTATCACATCACACCTCATGTGACAACAGACATCTCACGTGTAGACTTGAAAATGTCACAGAGACTCAGATCTGCTTTGAACTTGTCTGAAAGTGGTTGCCAGACACTGACCGACGCACTGTGGGTCCCTTGCCTACTATAATGACTGAGAGAGATGGATCTTCTTCAGGTGAGCTGCGGCCGCCACACAATAGTTACCTGCTAAGAGATAAGAAGCATACTAAAGCATACTAAATAATACATAATCATACTCATCTTGGTTGATTTTGTTGTAGGGTAATGAAAAGGCAGATGAAGAGTGAATCAGAGCATCCAGAAGCCCAGCGTATATACTATATGAGACGTGAATGTAACGTGTAATGGTGCCACACTAAAATGTTTGACTAGGTTTGAGATGTTGTCGACAATCTATTCTTCATAAGATACAACACCACCATTATGTTTTATTATAATCAAAACCTTGGGCTTACATGCTCATAGCCAGGGATGGAATGTTAGGTAGGATTTGAGTGACAGGTCATCAGAAGTCATTGTGAACATCCAGTCTGTTGCTTGCATTTGCTTTGAGGAACACCAGTGAGCTGAAGGCAATTTCTGAGAAATATGCCATGGAAAATAGGAGAATGATCCTGGTTTTGGCATCTATGGCAAGCCTGCGAGCAATGAACGGTCCTCTGGCAATCCAACATTTCTTAAATCCTTGATTCTTAAAGTATTTCCATTACAGTGAATCTGCCTGGAGGTCAAAGAGTTCATCCTCACAGTTCAAGGATTCCACAACCTCGATTTTGGTCATGAACAGATCCAAACCCATGACTCTTTAGAGGTGTACAGATCTGTCAGCAAATTTTGATTTAAACTCCTCTCACAGCAGGTTTAGGTGGCTGTTGATCTTACGATGTAAATGCATAGGTACAGAGAACTTGGACCGCTTCATTAGTAGTAGAAACTGTTGCAGCTCTTCTCTTTCCATTTTTCTTCAATCCTGTGCTCCAGCTTGTGCATAAAAGTATCCAAAAGTTTCCAAAAGTATCCATCCTCATTCCATTGCATTATGTCAGAATCTACACCCTACAAACGTTTGTTGATTTCCTTTTACTGACTGAATATGTAGGACAATTATGCTTTTTTAAATTTGTTGTCGTTTGTTCTGCCAGTGTGGGTTTACAAGTTTACAGGAACTTTTCAATTTGTTGTCCCATTTCCATAAAGCACACAAGCATGCAGCCACATGATAACCAAGACACCTCTGTGTGCACAAGAGTTTGGTGTGCTTCATCTTCACATAGCTCTGCAAATAGACACTTGTTGGTGGAGCGACATTTTATGTTAATTCACTACTTTAACTCCATTTGCCAGTGTTAGACTGAGGTCATCAGACCATTTTTCATTTTTATTTTTATAGCCAAGACTTGGCAATATATCATGGAGTGAAAGATTTGACATTCTGGGGTCTGTTGCTACAAGCAGCTGTTGAATCTCTTATGTTTCCCATCTTTGAGGCTGTTCTGTCTATACACCAAGCCACTGAGTTTCCATAGGGAAGATGGTGGGATGAAAGGTAAACATCATCTGCAGTCAATATGTATACCTTCACCCCTGGATGTTGTGGTAGGATTGACCGACATCAGAATGGCCTGCTTCAAATCTTCTCCATCAACACATTGCACACATACAACGGTACCCACAGCCTTATCGGCTGCAGTTATATTTTTTGTCCAGTTGTATGGCATATGGACCTTCTCTAAGCTTTTCCATAAGTTACTTCTTGCAGTCTTGCCATTTTATCAGTTCTGTCTTTCAAAGTATTGTTGGATAGGGGGAAAGTTTTTAGTTTATCTGTCACATGTATGCTGAACATGTTCTCAACTGTTTTAATGCCGGCAGGTTTGATTGGCTGCTCGCTGATGTGGTACGCTTTCTAAGCCTTGGCTACTAAAAGCGGACACTCAACAGATGCCTCTGTGGCCTTCTGCATCTCACCCCCAGCCCTAGTGAATGCAATTCAGATATCTCTGTTTCCCAAAGCTAGCTCTTTTTTTCCTAAGGAAAAAGTCCAGGTCTCTGTTAACCATTTCTGGGTGTTTAGTGTCTCGGTGCCTTTTCATCTTCCTCGGCTTCATGCTATGGAAGCTAGCCTTTTTCCACTTGTTGCGCACTCTGGTCAAGCTTTGTCTGCTCCCTCGGCCAAGCTCAGTGGGTAGAGCAGTCGTCTGGCAATTTGAAGGTTGCAGGATTGATCTCCGGTCTTGTATATAGCATGTCAAGGTGTCCTTGACCAAAGCTCTGACCCCCTTACTGCTCCCCGAAAGGCATATGTTGGCAGCTCACTACTCCTAGATAATGGGTTGGGTCAAAAATGCAGAAAAATCAAAATTTTCCCTTGCAGGTCTGATAAGGGAATCATTTATTGATTATAAATCCTAAAGCTATGAAGCTATCTAAGTAAACTTTTTTTGGGCTGCTGATGAGTCAGTGCCCTAACCATTTTCTGCCATATTTAACAGCAAATATGTAGCTTAACTAGAGCTAGCTGCCTTTTTTCTTACTAATGTTAACTCCGTTTCACCAGTGATAGACTGAGTACAGTGGCCAAGACGGGCTTGGCCGATGCATTATCTTTTTGTAACGCTTCCCTGGTGTTCATCCCCCCTTAGAATGCTGTGTTTGGACAATTACTAGCGTCCATCTTGAAAGAAGAGCACCAGAAGAACGTTGTGACGTGAAAGTGGGCACCCTAGTAAAGCAGGTTTTATAAAAAAGACCCTGTCGAGACAGTGATTTATCAATATTTTCTGTTTGAAATAGTTACATTTTCATGGTAGGGATTAAAATTAAGGGTATAAAATACTTAGCAATATATTATCATGATTTTTTTATAGTTTGCATTTGAATGAACTCATGTGGATTTTTGAATCGATATTTTACTAAACATCCGACTGAAGAAGGAGGCCTTCTGGGATAAGTTATCCCGGGAAACTCCAGAGACCGTTGCAAGGTACAAACAGGGCCTGAAGGACGGCAGCCTCAGTAGTGAAAGAAGCAAAGCAGTGAGTGTGGGAGGAGTTTGGGGAAGCCATGGAGAAGGACTTAGGTCAGCACCAAAGCACTTCTGGAAAACCATCTGGCACCTCAGGAGAGGAAAACGGGGAACTGTCCAAGCTATTTATAGGAAGGATGGGACACTGTTGAGCTCAACTGAGGAGGTAATGGGACGATGGAAGGAACACTTTGATAAACTCCTGAACCCAACTAACCCACCCTGTAGGATAGAGACAGAGCTGGAAAATGATGGAGGATCAACATCAATTTCCCTGGAGGAGGTCACTGAGGTAGTCAAAAAACTCCACAGTGGCAAAGCCCCAGGGATTGATGAGATCTGTCCAGAAATGCTGAAGGCTTTGGGTGTTGAGGGGCTTTCATGGATAACACGTATCTTCAACATTGCCTGGAATTCTGGGACAGTGCCTAAAGAGTGGCAGACAGGGGTGGTGGTCCCAGTGTTCAAAAAAGGGGACCAAAGGATGTGTGGTCATTACAAAGGCATCACATTACTCAGCCTCCCTGGAAAAGTCTACTCTAAGGTGCTGGAAAGAAGGGTCCGGTCAATAGTTGAACCACAGATTGAGGAGGAACAATGTGGATTCCGTCCTGGTCTTGGAACAACAGACCAGCTCTTTGCGCTTGCAAGGATCCTGGGAGGGGGCTGGGAGTATGCCCATCCAGTCTACATGTGTTTTATAGATCTGGAGAAGGCTTATGACCGAGTCCCACGGGATATATTGTGGGAAGTTCTGTGGAAGTATAAGATAAGAGGGTCACTACTCAGGGCCATCTAATCTCTCTATGCCCAAAGTGAGAGTTGTGTCCGAGTTCTGGGTAGTAAGTCAGACTCTTTCCCATTAGGGGTTGGTCTCTGTCAGGGTTGCTCCTTATCACCTATCCTGTTCGTGATCTTCATGGAGAGGATCTCCAGGCATAGTCATGGAAGAGAGGGGTTGCAATTCGGTGAACTTATGATTAAATCACTACTTTTTGCAGATGATGTGGTTCTGTTGACATCATCAGTCTCTGACCTCCAACACCCACTGGATCGGTTCACAGCTGAGTGTGAAGCAGCTGGAATGAGGATTAGTACCTCTAAATCCGAGATCATGGTTCTAAGCAGGACACCAGAGGATTGTCCAATCCGATTAGGGAATGAGTCCTTACCCCAAGTGAGGGAGTTCAAGTATCTGGGGGTCTTGTTCTCAAGTGAGGGGAGAAAGGAGCATGAGTTTGACTGGAGAATTGGAGCTGCTGGAGCAGTATTGCGCTCCCTTTACCAGACCATAGTTACCAAGAGAGAGCTGAGCCAGAAGGCAACGCTTTTGATCTACCGGTCAATATTTGTGCCCACTCTCTCCTATGGCCATGAAAGCTGGGTCATGACTGAAAGAGCAAGATCACGGATGCAACCAGCTGAGCGTTTGTTAAGCGCCCTAACTGGGCTTTTTTAAAGCCAGGAAGGGTCCCAGACAGAGCCCTAGCCAAGTGGAGGGAGGGGAGGAGCCAAAGTGCAGACCGGTAGTGATTCCGTATGTGGCGGGAGTGTCAGAACAGTTGAGACGCGTGTTTTCATAACATTGCGTCTCAGTTGCTTTCAAACCCCTGAACACACTGCAGCAAAAGTTGGTCCACCCCAAGGATGGGGTACCCCGGCACAAACAGAGTAACGTAGTGTATGCTGTTAAATTCCAGGAGGACTGCAGTGACTTGTATATCAGGTAGACCAAACAGACGCTGGCTAAGAGGATGGCGCAGCATAGGAGAGCCAATACGTCAGGGCAGGACTCTGTGGTCTACACCCACCTACAGGCGAGTGGCCACTCATTCAAGGATGATGATGTTCATATCCTTGATAGGGAGGAACACTGGTTTTAGAGGGGGGTGAAGGAGGCCATTTACGTGAAGAGGGAACGACCGTCGTTGAATAGGGGTGGTGGCCTGAGAGTACATCTATCGGCGTCTTACAATGCTGTGATCGCAAACATTCCCCAATCCTCTGTGAATGGTGCCCTTTGTCACTGAATGTGCAGTTGATCACCCAACTTGCATATGAAACCAGCTTATTGTTGTGGGCCATTAAGGTACCGTTTATAAGAAGGGGGATGTTTACCTTCAGCTCAGACTGAAGAAGTCACCTGGTGATTGACGAAACGTTTCTGAATAAACTTCTGATCCTGTTGAACAGATTCACTTCTTTTTGTGATTTCCCTACCTGGATTATTGAGCATGCATCAAGACAGCTGAGATGAGGTTTCTTAGGAGGGTGTCTGGTTTCTACCTTAGAGATAGGGTGAGAAGCTCAGACATATGTGAGGGACTCGGAGTAGAGCCGCTGGTCCTACTAATAGAAAGGAGCCAGTTGAGGTGGTGCAGGCATCTAGTAAGCATGCCACTTGATCGCTTCCCATTGTGGAAGGATTTCAAGGACAAAATGGTAGCTTTGCACAAAACTGGAATGGGCTAAAGCTGGTTTTTGTTGTAATTAGAAAATGGAAGAAACATTAATTAACCATCAAGCTCCCTCAGTCTGGGGCTCAACACAAGATCTCATCTCGTGGAGTGAACCTGACCATTAGAAAGGTGAGGGATCAACCCAAAACTACATGGCATGATTATCTCAAGGCAGCTGGGAACACAGTCACCAAGATGAGAAATCGGTGAGACACTACACCGTAATGGATTGAAATCCTTTAGTGCCTACAAGGTCCCCCTGCTCAAGAAGGCACATGTCCACACCCCTTTGAAGTTTACCAATGATCACTCAGACAAATTAGAGGATATTTGTGGGAAAGTGCTGTGGTCAAGTGAGACTAAAATCGAGCTCTATGGCATCAAATTGACTTACCATGTTTGGATAAAGAAAAAAGCTGACTCTGACCCTAAGAAAACCATCCCTAACGTCAAGCATGGCCGTGGAAAATGTTTTGCCTAAGAGCACGCCAAGGGTCATGTACACTCAAACACAAGCATGGTGCGTCACCCTTTGGTCGGCATGTGAACACACCCCTAATTAACATATATAGGTTTAGTAACCTCTGATTTCATATGGGTTACACAACTAAAAGAAACTTTTGACCCCTGTGCTCTCTAACAAGAGTTTCTTCACCAAGACATATACATTGATTTTCTGGGAATTATCTTTTTTTTAAAATTATGTTTCACTGTTAACCTACTATGAAACGTATTGATCGTTTATTCATTTGTAATAGGGCAAAGTCACAAATTCAGCATGGGATGAAATACTTATTTTCCCCACTGTATATGAAACAGGACCAGTTTCTGATACAATGAATCCTGGGATCATTTGGGGGTCAGATCATTTTCTCATGAAATGTAATGCATCACTGGTCTGTTATGTTTTCGATCGCAAAGACCCTATGTCCACATCATTCCACCCATTGTAGGTACACTTGGTAAGATGCTGTCAAAAGTCTTGGCCCCTTTTACTGCAATGACAAATTCTGTTGAAAATCTCATGATTGACTTAAGTCTCCTTGATTCAGTGGTAGCTCTCACTACCAGAACTAAAAAATAAAGAGGCCTACGCTGTGGTTTATTGTTGAAACATGTAGCATTAAGCGGGCCTGCTGGATACTGGAATGCCAATGGTGAAAATTCAAATAGGAATTTTAAAAAATAATTATTGACATGAGTGCTTATCGAAATATAAGTGTGGTTTAGCTGCTGCAAAAGCAGCATATCTCTCTCGCCTAAGGATTCCAATAAATATAACCCCTGATTTCTCTTTGACAATGTTAATAAAATTAAACTTTATATGATTCTAACACACTTATATTTTAAGGCAGATCTTAAGGCTATAGTATGTCTATGCAGTCTTTGAATATATTATCACTGAATGTGAATGGCTTAAACTCCGCTAACAAGCGAACTTGTGTTCTGGAGTATCTCCATCGTAAGAGGACAGACATTGACCTGATCCAAGAAACACACCTAAAACAATGTGATATGTCAAAATTTCAAAGTAAACATTACAGACTAATCATATCATTACACGCTAAAATAGGATCAAGTGAGCATATTTCCTTTTTAATCGGAAAATGCCCTGTGATGTAAATCTCACTGGTAATGATGAAAATGGAAGACTTGTGTTTACCGGTGTTAGCATAAACAATCATAAATTGGCATTAACATCAATATACTGCCCAAATGAACCTGACAGAGATTTTTTTCCTGCATTGGAAGCACATTATCAGAACAAGATGACTGTTCGTTAGTGGTGGGAGGCGATTTCAATGCAATGCTTACTCCATTTCTAGATAAATCTAATTCAGATGGGATAGCTAATGTTTCATCTGCCATATTGAATGCATTAATTAATGATTTAAATCTTGTTGATATCTGGCGCAGGCAGGATGCTACTGCAAAAGATTACACATTCTTCTCTAATTGACACAACACATTTTCCCGGATAGATGATATTTTTTTCTGAGCCCAAACTTGTTTGCTGGACATACATCTATCCACATTTAACCAAATCCTACTTCCTTATCATGCTTCATTATTATGTAACATTGGTCTTGTTGTATGTTGCACTGGATAAGAGCGTCTGCTAAATGCCTGAAGTGTAATGTAATGTAATCTGCCTAACATTGAGATAAGGCGTTTAAACACATCTTTGCTAACTAATGCTAGATTTCTTCGTTCACTGAAAGAGCAGCTAAAATATTTTTTAGATATTAACACAAAGAATTGTCCCAATCCACAAATCGAATGGGAGGCAACAAAGTGCTTTATTCGTGGTTTCTGTGTTTCATTCTCCTCAGCCCTAGCAAAAACCAAAGCTTCCCAGATCACAAATCTTGAAAACAAAATAAAATCATTAGAGAAGGTACAAAAGCATGGCTTCTCAGAGGATCAATCTAAACTGCTGACATCTTTGAAGCATGAATACAAGACACTGGCTGTATCAAAGGCAGAATCATCCTGCATAGAACAAGACAAACATACTACTTTGAGTCAGAGAGGCCTAGTCACTTGCTGGCTATTATGCTTACGGAATGTGAAACAAAAGCTCACATCCCAGCAATAAATAAGCCTGATGGCAAAATTACAACCTCCACTCAACAGGTCATCAATAACACTTTTTTAGAATTCTATGAAAATCTGTATAAAGGAGAAAAGGTTTATGATGATGCAAGCTGTAAACATTTTCTTGACAAATTGGAGCTTCTCTGCCTTGAACAAGCAGACCAAAATAATCTTGAAGCTGGGTTAGAGTTGGATGAGCTATATAGAGCTTTGAAATATCTCAAAAAGGCAAATCACTGGGCTTGGACGGTCTTCCACCAGAGCTCTATGTAGAACTATGGGACATGGTGGGCATACTCATGCTTGATTCGTTTAATTTTGTGATCAAGAGTGGAACCTTCCATAGAGATCAAAAAACAGCACTCATCACATTACTGTTGAAAAAGGGAAAAGATCCATTTGCTCAATTTTAGACCAGTATCCCTACTTCCAAGTGATCTTCCGATATATGCCAAGGTACTTGCACTGCGCCGAGAAAATGTTAATCAATCTCTAGTCAAAGAGGACCAAACAGGTTTTCAAGAGTTACAGAACCAGGGAAGACCCCTCCATATAAACCACTACAGGACGTCAACATACTGTCTGAAGCCTGTGTTGAGGTTTCATGGGTTGGCAGAGTTCAAGGAGGATGAGGATAACGACAATGTTGCATGGTGTCCATTCACATCGGAGCCCCGGGGAATTTACCCCGAGATTATTTAGAAAAACTGATAGATAAACCGTCTCCATCATCCAACAGGCGGAAGCAGAAGTAGAAAGGAGAGTAAGGGAGCATCAGAGAAAAATGAAGCAAAGTGCAACAGATGCATGTGCACCCAAAACAGAATCTATCTTTGGGAGACATAGATATCCAGAGTGGAGTAGTGAGGGCAGACAGGGATACAAGGCAGGATCAGAGGATGTGGGATGGATAACCAGTTTTAGTGCAGAATTAGAAAGAGAGCAGATAATAAGAGACCAAGAAACCTGGGAAGAAACAGACGATGATGAAAAAGAATATATAGCATCAGTTGAGAAGGAGAGCGAGGGCAAGGAAGTAGAAAAAGTGACAGGGAATATACACCATGTGGTGATAGAAGGAGAAGGTTTGAGGAGGTCAGCCAGAATCAAGAATCGAACAGAAAAAGAAAGAGTAGAGAAATTAAGAGAAAATGTAAATATATTAGAAATGCAAATGCCTCTGGTAGGAGGAGAAGGAACATCAAAAACACCACAAAAATATAAGCCTTTTTCTGTGGGTGATATGACAAGCAAACCAGCTATCACTCACTACAGACGGTGACCAATTCTGGCTAAACGAAATGGTACAACTCACCATTGGGGAAAACTCTAGTGTTAGGGGATGTCAGAGCCTTACTGGGAACCTCATAAAGCTCGTGGCAGAGTGAGGGAGTGGAAAGTGAAGCAGGAACCACCATGGTGCCAGATGAAGCACCTTTCTGCATCTATGGCACCATGTATGGAAACTCTCTCAGGGCACGATTTCCCATACCTCAGCATCAAAAACATAATTTGGTATTCAACCCTCTGCCTAGTGAATCAGCCTCTGCGTATCTTAGCATATGCACTCAGAACAGATTAATAAATGGGTTGATAAAACCTCATGGGTTCCGTAACCTGAAAGCTCCTCTAGAATGGACTGCAGACGCAGAGTCAGACTTCATAGCCCTAAAACAAGATTTGTCACAAGCTGCAGCTCTCACTCCCCCAGATTACACTCAACCGTTCTTTCTGGATGTTTCTGCGAGAGCATCCACTGCATACCTAATGCTCTATCAGAAACCAAGGGGGATAAGAAATCCATTGATATACTGCAGTGCGATTTTTGATTTTCAGGAATAAGGCTTCCCCATGTGTAAGATATGCAGCGACCCTAGCAAAACTGGTGTAAAAGGTTGCACGCGTTGTTATGCATCACCCTGCGAACATGTTGACATCACATGCCACAGTGGCATTTGGAACCTCCTCCGCATTTAGAAGGAACACCAAGATTTTGAAAATATTAACTCAGCCACATTTGACCTTTGTACATGAAGGTGTTAACATGGCAGATCAGATATTGGAAGGAGAACCCCATTGTCACACAAGTCACACAAGAATTATGCAAAGTTAGGACAGATCTAAGTGAAGAGCCACTGACAGACGCAGAGGAGCATTTATTTATGAATGGATGCTGTTTTGGACATCCTGAAATGGGGCTACAAGCAGGGTTTGAAGTAGTCAGGTTAGAACAACAAGGAGAGCCACAGATGGTAGTCTCGGAAGAGCAGGATTGCCTGAGCGACTCATCAGTGACAATGGTAGTCAGTTTACATCAGAAGAGTTCCAATCATTTGTCCGGAAAAATGGAATCAAGCATACAACTGCTGTACCTTACCATCCTGCCACAAACGGGCTGGCTGAGTGCTTTGTCCAGTCATTTAAGCAGTCGATGAAAACAATGGACAATGCTCAGATGCCGATGCCAGAGAAGATCGCAAAGTTCTTACTTGCGTACAGAAATATTGACCATGCTACGACTGGTCAAGCTCCCGCTTTACTGTTCATGGGAAGGTGACTGAGGTCACGTCTACATCTGCTTAAACCTGACCTTCACAGAGATGTGATGCAGAAACAGTCCATCAAAGCTGCACCACGTCATGTCAGAAACTTTGTAATTGGACAACAAATGCAATACACAACAGTTTTTTCATTACCTTGCTTGTTTCCTTCATATGTATTTGTCCAGTTCCTCGATGTCGCGGAACACCAATACCTGTTTTTTTCTGCTTTACTTCTCCAAGGTAGAGTGTGATAGGCTTCAATGATATCGTTCTCCACTACAATCCCTTTAGACTGAAAGAAAGCCGTCATCTGTTGCTCCACCGACTCGGCGTCCTCCTCACTTATCTCTTCTTTACCTTTCCTCATCAGTGCACTGGCTCATGACCAGGGTTTTGTGTCCAGGACGGTCACAATGACATTGTTCCTTCAAGTGTATTGCTCCAGATCATCCACTCAGTTTTCCAGGAAGACAATCCTTCTCTCATTCTCTGCATTCTGCAGCCTTGGGTTTTAAACTTCCTCCAGTAACTCCAGGATATTTCTCTGCTGTAGCTTGACAGCAGACATTTCTTTCACAAGAAGCTCAAAGGATGTTTTAATTTCATTCACCTCCTCGACTGAGGTAGCTTTCTTAAGTCCCATTGTTCCCCATAGCTTGGCCTAGCTTAGCAGTTAGCAGCCTCGTCAAACCAATGCTGTCAAACTGTTGTGACCATGAAAAAAAAAAAGTAATTTAACATTCAAACTTTTGGTCGTCTACAACTATTTGAATAAGTCTCAGACTGTAGATCAATTTTTTTTATGTTCAAAGCTTTTTTGTTGATATTTAGAATGATACAATGAGACAACTCACTTGTTGACAATTGTCAGTAATATCATTGACAAAACCAGACAAAAATAACTACACACGCAGACATACACATATACATGTACGCACTGACAGAATCAATAACATCAAAAAATGATACAATAGAAATATTAATGAATATAAAGAAATAATAAATAATAAAGAAAGTGAGCCAAAATAAATAAATAAATAAACAAAATAAATCAGGGTCATTGTTATGAAATCAACAGGTCAGTAGTGTCTATTTTTCTTTATAGATTAGAAATAGTTGCCAAATAGCATAGAACTTCAGGGCATAACCTGTCGTAGAATAACGACTCTAATGTCAGATGGTGCATAAGGTCCTAAATCCAAACATTAAAAGTTGGAGGAAAATATTCCTTCCACTTAAGCAGTATGAGTTGCCTAGCTAAAAGAGTTGTAAAGTATATCACATTTTTCCCATTGCGACATAAAAGAAGGTGCTGTGCGGTTACTCCAAATACTGCGATAGTGGCGGAAGGTTCTATGGGTTTTGCTAGGACCTCCGAAAAAAGTTTGAATATTAATTTCCAAAAACTAGCCAGTTTTGAGCATAATCAAAACATATGTGAGAGGGTGGCTGGTGCTTGCTCACATTGAACACACATGGGATCAATGTCTTGATGCATGCTCAATAATCCAGATAGGGAAATCACAAAAGAGGTGAATCTGTTCAGCTGGATCAGAGGTTCATTTCAGAAACGTTTCGTCACTCTAACAGGGGACATCTTCAGTTTGAGCTGTAAGTTGTATTGTTCATCGTGGATCTTAT
>OMLC01096321.1:0-13094 GCA_900302585.1 Regalecus glesne | reverse complement strand
GTTGTCCTAAAACTAATCCGCCATGCTGGCCAACATGGACACCTTTAATACATGGGTGGTTAGCCATGTCATGTCATGTCATGTCGTGTCACTGTCAACCACTTATCCAAACTCAGGCCGAGCATCTGCTTGTACCTATCCCAGCACTCATTGGGCAAAAGGTGAAGAAACACCTTGAACAGGTTGCCAGTCCATCCCAGGGCAGGCATGGGGGATTAAGGCCGTATGGCTTTCCTGATGCCTGCGGTGGGTTCGAACCTGCAACCTCTGGCTCGTCAGTGCCCAAAGTGTATGTCCTACCCTTGAGCTATGGGTCCGTTGTCATGGGATACCAGCGACAGAGCATTAGGGTTAACGTCGGGTGCAGGTAGATTATTGTGCTTGTCTGAGGTAGGGTATTGACTTAGCAAAAACTGAAATGATTGACAAAAAGCAATCGGGTCTCATGGCTCATGGGAAGTGGTTACGACCTTCCCATGAGTTCTCTGGAGGCATATGACAACAGTGTCACTGATGATTTGGTTGTTGAGTGGTGATGTCATTTGACCTGACTCAATCATATTCAACTTCCCTCGTTGACCTCCACAGAGACATTTTGCTTCAGCAGAAAAGTTTCCAGCTCGCTTTTTTCAATGTGCCAAAAACTGGCATGGTTAACCCCCGCCCTCCACCCCGGAAGGCACACCCATTACCTTGTCATGTCATATCCCAGTTGAGCTTTACACCTGGGGTCACCTTATTCTATTGATTCCAAAATGTCTAAACCCAGCAGAAAACTAAAGGTGGGTAAAGTGCCTACACCTAATTTAACCTAAAAACATGCAGAAAAGAAATGCTGATTTTTAAAAAAAAGTTACTTAAAGTCACGTCAGTGTGGGCTTGTTATCATTACCTGTAAAGTATATTCTAATCCTATCTTGCATCAATAATAGGTCCTAGACATTTTATGATATGTTTCATGGGTCATGGGTATATGACGATGATGACATGAGTCTAAGTGACTGGTGACAGTTTGATAAGAATATAAATGTGTCTCCCATAAACTTTCCCTAATAGCTTCAGATAAAACAAGGTAGTGGTAGAGCAATGATAGTCATGGTCACACATAACGCGGTTGTAAAAGTATCTAACTTTGTAACTCAGTTAATCGTCGACTAGCTGGAGACGCTTTAAGTCGACGTGTTTATGACGGCGGCCAAGAGAGGGCGCTGTTTCCAAGCACTGTGAGCATCTATGTATCACAAGTTATCAGAAGGGCGCTATCATTACTCATTAAAAAAACCCCTCCCCACTTCTCTCTCCCCGCACAGCGACTCTCAACTTGTAACCTACGTACAGAATCACAAACTAACTTCACGAATGACCCAATCCATGTTTTGTTTTAAACTTTAAAAAAACGAAACTACCATGATGCGACCACCAAGCGCGTTATACACCAAACCACACACTCTACACATGGACAGGAAGAGACACACACGGCTGAGATAAGAAATCAAAAGGTCGTCCAGTCTACCTTAGCCCCTCGAAAAGATATAATCCACTTTGAAAATGAGGTCCAGTGTCGCAGCGAGTAAACCTGGAGGCGAAATCAACCGCGGAGAGGCTGAAACACGGATAGACGTCTTTTACATCCAACGTGGGCAAGTTTAGCAGACAGAGAGAGAGAGAGAGAGAGAGAGAGAGAGAGAGAGAGAGAGAGAGAGAGAGAGAAGGAAGAGAGAAGGAGAGAAGAAGATGAAGAAGAAGAGCAAACTAAGGGGCTATTCAACGATGATCTGCAAGAGCGCGTCTTTGCAGCCTTAACTGTCAGGGTGCACATGGGGGGCATGGGTGGTACTCCTCCCACTCCGCCAGCTGGGAGTCCCGCAGTCAAGATAGGCTTGATGGGGGGGACGACACACACACGCGTGACGTCACTGCACCTTAATCTACTCAAACCGTTATGTTACAGCCTTGATCTAAAATGCGCTCTTGGTCCACTAGAGCGCTTTTCAAATCGTAGGAGATATGCATCAGACAGATAGTATCGATATGCCCGAGGGGGAATTAACCTCATTTTTCTGCGTCTAATAGGCTAAATTAATGCTCTGTAGACAGAGAAAGAAAATCTCCCAGAGGCAAAATCACAGCAAGTGACGCTGTTAGAACGGAGACTCTTACCCCTGCTTGTAATAAGTTAATTTTGTCTCGGTAAATTGGGCTTTGGCCATATCAGAGTAGGTCTATGGCTGAAGCTCGGTGTAACTATAGGTCATTGACCCGTAGGGATGATCAAGATTGAGGGCATTTCTCATTCTGATTTGCTCTCATGTGGCAGTTACCCGTAAGCGATGCCATCCAAAAGCAGATAGCGGAGATTATAATATTGTGATTCGGATGGGCTTCATTGACTGTGTCATCTACACAGTGGTTAAGTCAAGTCAAGTCAAGTCAATTCTATTTGCATTTTTCACTCTCGCAAATTACAAATTCGCCTCAGTGGGCTTTACACCAGCGCAACATCCTGTCCTCGGACCCTCACATCAGATAAAGAAAAACTCCCTTAAAAAAACCTTTAACAGGGAGAAAGACTAGGCACAAACCTCGGGGAGAGCCACAGAGGAGGTCAACGTAAAGAGGATTTGTCTGGTTGTCGTCTAACCTGACAGATTACAATGAGAGCATGTGCTATGTTTAAAAAAAAGAGGAAAATTCTCAATGGGATAATATTACGTGTCTTTAGGTAGCCCAGCAGATCTGAAACCTGTCTGAAAAACAGATGAGACGTCAGCGTGAGCGGGTATACAGGAAATTAGGGGCCGTTGATCCTGATAATTTGACAGGGTTGCGATTAAGCTCCATAAGTCCTGGATGTCACTAAAAGAACGATGCGCTCCTGTACTGGTATGGACACTATGCCCATTTACACAAAAAGTCAAATAGAGTGAAAGGCAACACGGACGTTACGAGGCCGGAGACGGTGCTTACCCCCGCGGTATGAGGTCATCAGGTGCGTGTTTGGGCGTCGTCTGGGCGAAGGCCTTGGAGATCATGTGTGACTGACAGGCCGGTGGACCAGAGGTTTCTTCCATGGTTCCGATCTCTCTTCGAGCTCTCACGCAGTCTATAAGAGGGATATAACCTCAGCGGTTAACTGTCGATGCTCCCTGTGAGCCGACCGGTCAGAAATGAAATGTCTTTGGGCGTTTTTCAGTTGCTTTTTATGCAAGGCTTCCTGTGGAACGCAGGAATTGGATGGACAATCCCAAACCGGAATTCCTGTGTGTGTTTGGTGCTGATAAAACCCCTCTCCTGCGCAAACAGTCTTTATCCTGCTGAAACTGCTCTGCCTGAGTCTGATTTGGAGGCATGTCGCTGTCCCCACCGTTACCCAATGCAGACCTCTTTAAGGGAGACGTGCGCCCTTTGTTTTGTCTTCGTCCGCTCGTGTGGTCTTTAGACCGCTACCTTCAGAAATACAGTGGCCGCCAACTCGAGTTATATCGTAAGTTCACGTCTTCTCAAGAGCCTGTCAGTGTTCCTAGTGTAAGTCCACAGAGCTTCCTGTTTATCCGACTAAATACTGGTCAAATCAAGCTGAGACCCATTAAACCCAATGAGGGACAAGATCCTCTCGAGGGCGAACGTTTCTTCCTCTCGGTGGGTCTGTGGTCTCACTTGTGTCACCAGGAAGACGTGGTTCTCTCCAGTTTCTGTGCTGCCTCATCCCTTTATTTTCCCCATTCACACGAACCGAACTCGTTTCATTTTGTTCTTGTTGGTTTCAGCAGAGTGGGTCGATTGGGTCTTCACGTTCCTCACAGTTGTCCGAAATCAGCGTTGCATGAAATTCTGAAAGTGCTTTTTAAAAAGATAAAAGTTTAACTTTGATACGCCCACTAAGAGAGCTCCAGTTGTACATGTGATTATTCCCCTTGCTGTGAGGGGTGGACATGGACTTAGATGGCGTGTGGTGGGACGAAGGCTGGACGCCCTTCCTGACATCCTGCGGCGGGTTCGAACCCACCAACATCTGGCTCACCAGTTCCTGAAGCACGCGCTCTGCCACCGAGGCACCATGGCCCAACTGAAGCAACATCCGCACTTTAGCTAAAGATGGTGGTTGATCCTATATGAGGCAGCATACCCCAGTGGGTAGAGTGGTCATCCGGCCATCAGAGGGTTGCAGGTTCAATTCCCGCACCTGCAGAGAAGCATGTGGACGCGTCCTTGGGTAAGACACTGTTCCCCTAGCCGCTCTGCCCTGTGATGGACGGGCGACCTGTCCAGGGTGTTTCCCCCACCTTTCATCCAATGAGTGCTGGGAAAGACTCCAGTTCCCCGTGACCCGACCTCGGATAAGCGGTTGACAATGGACAATGGATGCTTTGAATATATGGGACATGCCTACTTATGTGAGCTATCTCGCTGGTTGCGGTGGCTCAGCGGGTAGAGCGCGCGCCTGCAAGTCAGGCGTAGCGTGTTTGTACCCCGCCACGATGGCTCGGCGGATTTGAGGCACTCATTGTAAAGCACTACGAGTGGTCGCTAGGCTGGAAAAGTGCTACATCAGAGCAAGTCAATTTGTGGCGCTCGGTGTATGCAAAGAGTCGGGGTCGGTCAAGAAGAGCCCCACATTTCTGAGCTCAGCGAAGGGTTTCTAATTTAAGAGTCGAAGACATGTCGGAGTGGGGTGGCTGACATCAGATCCGTGTTAAAGACGGACTTGTTTCCCTTTCCTCCCTCGAAGCGGAGGCCTCGCTAGGATTAGTCGCCGGGACACCCAGCGCCCATTTATCATTTGAAGTATTCTAATTACAGAACCAGACCACATGCTTACATGTAAGTATGTGGTCATGCATGGACTCGCACACACACGCATCACATGCACATCCACGAAGGTAGCCAGAACCTCACTTTATGTGTGTGTGTGTGTGTGTGTGTGTGTGTGTGTGTGTGTGTGTGTGTGTGTGTGTGTGTGTGTGTGTGTGTGTGTGATCAGCTGCCTGAATTAAGGAAGGCCTTAACAGGAGAGAGCTGAGGAAGTGAGATTAGAGTGGACGTCCACACGTGGCTCATTCCTCTTCTCTCTGATGGTGCATGGTTGACCTCTGTTTACAGTAATGCGCCCTCCACACCCCTTTTGTGACTCTGGCTGTAAGTGATGGTACAGCGGGTACTTGCCACCCACAATAAGGTAATAGCCGTTTGTTGGTATTTGTTTATGCCTCACACACTTGGACTTAATGTGTGGTATGCATGACCCTCCCTGTGCGCACAAAAGAAATGTTCTTTATTGTGGTAACAAAAGGCCTACGTGCTGTGAGACCATGGGACCGCTTCAGTGCAGGGTCACAGGTGACCACCAACACACACCTTCAAAGTTGAGAGCCTTGGAGGGGCCGGAGCGCGCAAATATGGGACGAGAAGGGAGTCGTTCCAGGAGATGGCCTGTGTGTACGTCCGTGCATGTGTGTATGCGGGAGAGAGAGGGAGAGAGAGAGGGAGAGAGAGAGAGAGAGAGAGAGAGAGAGAGAGATTGAGAGTATTTCATTTTAAGGAACTCTTTATTCTTTGAAACCAAGACTTGGCGGACACAAGTAGAGTTTTGCAGTCAGTGTTCCAGATTTGGCCGAGAAAAGATGCAGTAGGGGGGAAAAAGCTGAAGTTTAGCAGTGTTTCCTCTCAGAGAGGAAGCAGGAAAGGCCTGGATGAGTGAGATTTTTAAGTCTGCTGCCTTGAAACAATAAAAATCTCACTTGAAAAGGAAACGGATCTGCGTCAATGGGGCCCTTACAGATTTTGCTTAAGGGAAGAGGCTGTGACCCTGGAGAGGGCATAGACAGAGGGCAGCCATGCCCAACGGCCACATTGAAAAAAAAAAGATTTCAAATAACTTGAAAAGTAAAAACCAACAAACCAACATTATTTTACTATTTGAGTAAGAACCTTTGCATAATCCAGAATGCAAACGGTGCATCTGGATGAAAGTCTAGGTGGTGGTCTGAAACCATTACTGAACACCCTTCATACAGACACTGCCTACACAGTGATCCAGGTAAGGAAGTCACTAAAGGGTGAATCAGTTCATCTGGACACAACATTTAGTGAGAGAAGGTTTTCATCACTTACACAGGTGACACATTCCCTTTATGCTGTCTGTAGGCCTCCCCACCTTTATTAGCAATGCAATTGCAATGTAATCAAAACCAATATTTGGTTTCACATACAAACTAGCCATGGACTGGAGCTCCACTGGTAATGACTATCCTCCACAGATGACTGAGAAACAGCTGCGATCACAGCATCGTAAGATGGCGACAGATGCAGCTCTTCCTCCCCTCAGTTCGAGGATGGTCGTTCCCTCTTCACGTAGATGGTCTCTTAGGACTCCTCGTTCAAACCGGCGCTCCTCCCTCTCAGGGATGCTCATGTCTTCATCCTTGAAAGAGTCCACTGGCCTTTAAATGGTTGTAGGCTAGAGATTCCTGGCCTGATGTGCTGGCTCTTCTGTGTTGTGCCATCCTCTTGGCCAGCGTCTGTTTGGTTTCCCCCTATGTACAAGTCACAGCAATTACATTATAGGATGACCCCACCCTTAGCGATAGCATCCCCTTTAATACTGACCAAGTGTGTCTGCTCTTGAAGATGTTTCTTCAGTACACATACTTCATGGACAGGGGCAGTTTTACAGTCAGAAGCATGGGTGTGTTATGGGCTCCCAGGTTTCACCTAAAGTGGCCAACGCGGATATGGAGGAACTGGAAAAGATGTGATTTGTGATTTGTGATTCCCTTACCTGGATCATTGAGCTTGCATATTGTTTATTTCTTCAAAAGAAGGGGGATGCGATATCCATATGGACTATACTGGTGGGGGGTGTTTGTGATTGGTCTGCGGTCCACATGCCAGTCGGATTGGGCCATTTTAACCATGTGACGGTTGATGCCGTGGTCTGCGGGTGTGTGAAGTTCACCTTTCTACAAAGCAGCCGGTCACCCGTGTGCTACGGAGCCACTAAAGAACTTGGTTGGATCATAGCACATCGTTGTTTGAGGACCGCGGTAGCTCAGCAGTTGGCGCGCTCGCCTCTGGGAACCGACAAGCCAGAGGCAGCGGGTTCGAATCCACCGCAAGGCATCAGGAAGGGCATCCGGCCTTGACGTCCCAAGCTTCACCTAAGTCCCTGTCCACCCCCACAACGCGGGGACTAATTATGATATGTAACAATGGGCCTCTCTCATAGCGCATCATTGTTTGGAGTATCTGTTTGTCCATATTGCACAAGAAAAAGACAGTTAGAATACATTAGATACTTGTTGCCTCTTTGGGCTATCTGGCTAAGACATTAGCAATCCTAAAAACCGGAAGTCCACAGACAGTCAGCAAAGTTGACCGAGTTTAACATTTCTGCAGCCGATATTGATACACGGGATGCAATGACTGTCATCCCTGTCTATTCACAGGCTAGCTAAAAAGTGAGGCCAGCTCTGTGGTTGCCTGATGCATTAAGGTCTCTGATTTTACTGAATTAGGCAAACATCCCCAATTAAAGATTGCTATTGGATATATATGTATACTCTTCTAGGAATGTTTGACCATAAGTGACACGAGGCATGTTTGAAAAACGAGCACCAATGTTCCACAACATTCTGCTGATTCACACACCATCCAGCTCCCAGTCTGGATGTGTGCAGACTTCTGTGCCGTGATTCCCATGCTGACCAGCCAAGCAGGACATCCTGTAGACCTACAATCGGCACCACTCCCACTTCCACTCTCGGCACCGACTGCCATTTGCCAGCTTTAGGTATTGCTTAGGTACAAAGTCACTAAAAGAGTTTCTGCAAATAAATTGTTAAAAAAAAAAGGAAGCTTGAAATCTGAAGACTTCATTTGAAAGAAAAAAATGTGGTGGCTCCGAGAATTGTTTAATCAAAAAATAATGAAAAATGAAAACTGACTGAAATAAGCTATATATGGATGAACTTCTTTTTAAAATAGATTATTCGAGGTCTATGCAACAGAATTTATGGACAGATTAAAAGCATTAAAACATCGCTAACTATTGTTTTCTCTATGGATACATAATATATGGGTAGAATCTCTTATGTCCTCTATTATCTCAGCTTCCCTCATATTTCCCTCATTCGGTTCCCAGCAAAATTTGCCCGGTACTGCACACATTCCCTGGACATGTGACAGTGACTGTCTTATCAATCATCGTAATCAAACACTTCCCTTATGAGTCAATGGTTGGAACATCGGTCTTATTCGTTTTGGTCCAGCATCTTCTGTAAGAGTCATTTTAGGGGGCTGTAAGTGTGAAGTGTGGACATTCCACACCGATGCCAAACTATGTTCCTCATTCTGTGTGAGAATGATTTAATTCTCTGCCCTGACAAGTATTTATTGCTGAATGCTACAGTATCACAGCAAGGAATTGTATTACGTAGAGACATTGCGGTGGAATAAATCTGTTTTGGATCATTTTGTTAAGTGTGGGAGTCTCTTTTTTTTTTTCTGGCCCACGTTTGATTTGTTTGACTCTGCACTTTAGAACTCCTTGGTATGCATGTTTCTTTGTGTCTTTGGTGCAGTATCACATAAATTGAGGTAGGATTTTTTTTTTAATGCTATTGAATAGCAGTGTTGCCAACTTTTATGACAGCTTGTCGGCAGGCGTATACGGTCTCCTGAGGCATGTGATACTTCCATAACAGATATCCAATGGTTGCTGCAACAGCTCATTAGCCAGTACTTGCAGGATTAGACTAAACACGGAATTGTATTGGTATGAGTGAGACAACATAACAGAGTAATATTGATAATTAGCAGCTTTCAGATTGGTCAAATGTAATACAGGATTTATTATTATTATTATCATCATCATCATTAGTATTATCATTAAGAGACAGCATAGCTCAGGAGGTAGTTTGGTTGTCTAGTACTCAGATGATTGGTGGTTTGATCCCAGTTCATTCAGAAATCATGTCAAAGGGCTATTGAGCAAGACACTCCGGACAACAGATGAAAAATGGGCTTTGTGGCTACATCTGGCATAGTTACATTCTAAATGTTCAAGAAAGAATTCTATTGTATTATCATAACTGTTATTCTCTATCTTCTACTACCCGAGGTACTCACTCAGCACTTCATCCCTCTTTCCGATGTACTCATGGATGTTCCCTGTATCATCCTTGACTCTGACATCTGTGGCCTTTACCTCCTCCTTTGACCATATAGGAGTGCCATAGCTCAGGAGATGGGGGAAGTCATTTAGCAATCAGAGACTGATGGTTCAATCCCCGGCCCCGACACGTCAAGGTGTCCATGAGCAAGACACTGAACCCCTAACTGCTCCCTCAGCACTGCTCCTACACAACAGGATGGGTCAAATGCAGAGAACAGATTTCACCAGCCTTGGTCATGTAGCAATAAATCATGTTCACTTTCTTTAAGATAGGTCCATGTACATCGTTTTCTTCTATATGGATCAAAACTCATTGAATCATAACTCTCTCTAGTAATTCAGAAAATAATAGAAGATTAGAGACTGGTCAATAGTTATTAAGAGTCCATTCATCGATATCTGGTTTCTTAAGAGGAGGCTTGACCACGGCTGTCTTAAAACAGCTGGGAACAATGGCAGTAGTGAGTGATTTATTCATGTCCGGCATTTTAGGACCCCAGAAAGGCCAGAGGTCTTTAAAAAGTTCCACTGGTGAAGGGTCAAGTAGGAAAGTAGTTGCTTTCGAGCTAGACAAGAATTCCATGTGAGTACCAAGAGAAACAGTCTAAAAAGCTATAACAGAGACTCTTTTCATAGATGTGAATTGGGTAAGATGGGATCTGCAGGGGTTGAGGAACTTATTTTGTTTACGATCTCATCGTCAACATTATTGCACAAAATAATGCAAGAAATTGAAGCTAAACTTCGATTTCAAGGTGACACCCCCACCAGTCACAGTAGAAGCTTTATTTTTCTATTGCACATAAAAACGAGGAGCAGTGAGCGGCTGCAACACGCAGGCACACACTCCAGATCTTTTCCACATTGCCTTGCCCAGGGGCACAGGCAGGGGTGTCGACCCTAACGCACATGTCTTTTAGATGGTGGGAGGAGACCCAGGCAGGTACGGGGAGAACATGCAAACTCCACACGGAAAGGACCTGGGATGGGATTCGGACCAGGACTTTCTAGCTGTGAGGCTAGAGTGCTGACCACCACGTCACCACGCCGCCCGCAATCAGTTGGGAAAGCTTCATAAGGAAAGGAAAAAGATATGCTTTCAGCTGTTTCCCATAAACCAATCGTATCAAAATTATGAGCGGAATCCTATCACTGGATGAGACCTATATCAGCAGCTTTCGGCCTCGCAAAGCCGAGGCTGGTGAAGGCCGAAGCCAGAAGAGAAATCGAAAAACACATCCACATATTCTCATCCAGGCCCCGTACAGAGGGGTTAATGAACTTGTTTTGAATTCCTTCGCTGTTTGACAGGAACTACATTCCAAGCCTTGAAAATAGCGGCTCAAACAAAGACAGGAAGTGATGTGAGAGAACTTCCTCTCTACTCCCCTCTGAATTTATCTCAGTCCTGCAGACTGGATAACTGACCCCCACCTTATTATAAAACCTACAGCGCAAACCTTGACAGATCCTACAGGGCGCTCAAGCACAGCAACTTTCGACCCAATAAAATGTCATCACCGCAGTCGGGGCTCTTGCTACATCTGAAAACCTGCAAATCCTACAATTCCCTTGGGAGAAAGTTTATTCTCTCATTTCTTCTCGACAACCGTAACTTCCCCACCACCTGTGCCTCATTCCAGACTGAACTCGTCCACCCTGTTCACCCCCCAAATTAATTTTCTCATTAATCCTTCTCAACGCGCTGACGTGAGTGTTTATCAGTTGGTGGTGAGAAACGGATACGTGTGTAATTCATCTCTTGGTCTGCCTTGCATTTGATTCATTTGAAGCCTGCCGTGACCTTTGACCTTTGACTCAAATGCCATTCTGCTGTAGGGATCCGGGCAGGCATTTGCGGGAAGATACATGTAAGTGCCCAAAATGAACACGTCGTGTGAATAAGTTGCTTCGCGTCGTGTTCGCCGTTCATAAAGCTTTCACGTTTCACTTCTCCTGTTCATTTAAATACGGTAAATATGGATGATAAGCAGACACGAGATGCAAAATTAGCCATCAAGAGCAGTTTGGCGTTAGCATGTGTTAGCTGCAATCTACAGTTTTATGGAATTCATTAAAAGGGGCTGAAAGAGGGGGCTGTGAATGTTGATGTAATGGTTCTACAGGCAGTATTAGAAGGGGAAGAATGGGTGGGAGACAGGAAGGGTCATTTAACTACTGGCTCAATCTCCAGAAGCAGATCTTCCGGCTGACGGGTGCTTCCCTGTATTAACACTACAATAATATATGACTCATGGTGCAGTCTGATAGATGTGGAGATGAACTGAAGGGAAGGGTGGACTTAGACAGGGATAAAAAATAAAAAAAAAGTATGCACATGATATTGGGTAGTGCCCGTTGAGAAGGACAAGTCTATTCATGTGGTGTGTGAGGAGCACACAGGAAACTGGGGTAGTCTGTTTTGAAGGAAAACCACTTTATTTGGTCATTGTGTTCTCACAATGAGATTTGTCCACTGTATGGAAACCATCCTATTTTTTTAGGAGCAGTGGGGGCTGTGGTAGCTCAGGGGTAGAGTGTGTGTTTCGAGAGCTGACGAGCCAGATGTTGTGGGTTTGAACCCACCATGGGGTGACAGAAGGAGCATCTGGCCTTAATACCCCAAGATCCATCGAAGTCCATGTCTATTCTGACAACATGGGGACTAATCGTGGCATGTATAGGAGCAGTGGGCAGCTCCTGGGTAGGGGTCGGGGGGGGGCACAGTGTCTTGCTCAAGGGCACTTCCTTATAAACAGTATGGATGGATAGATCAATGGATGGATGGATGGATGGATGGATGGATGGATGGATGGATGGATGGATGGATGGATGGATGGAGTTTATCAAAAAAAACAAGCATGCAAACCTGCAATTAAGCTGTTTGAAAAAGCTCACAAAACTGACAGTTTATCTTCAGAAAACTGTATCTGGGGAAAAAAGTTCCTTCCTGGCCCATCTTGGATCTGGACTTGGCTGCATTCAAGGATACAACAAAAACACCTGATTCCTGGATCTCCTTCTCCAGAGATGCAGACTGTCTTATTTCTCACTGCCATGTTTCTATCTCTGTACCTGTTCTAAGGACTGCTCTCATCCCCCACTGACTCACTGCCATGAAGGCCATCCATACCCTTTGCATGTAGGGTGTACATGGAACACCATCTCTCCAATAGCATAACCCTCAATGACAGTAATGATGGACCCCATCTCGTTCCATCCTTCAGTCTCTACACACAATAGGTGGTCAGGTTCCCTCACTCACCAGCTCCATGAACCCATGTACCACTTTCTGACTGGGGCTGGGTCACTAATATGTGTGTGTGTGTGTGTGTGTGTGTGTGTGCATACGTCTGTGTATAGGGGGGTCAATGACCCCAGACCAACCCTCCTGCTCAAAGGAAGACAGTGAGGCTCTCACTTCTAAAAAGTCCCTGCAGACTTATCTGTCTTCCCGGAGAGGCTGTCAGTCCATGCTCAGGGATTTCTCATCTTGAGTAATGGAAGGAGTCTCAAGTTAAAAGGCCAGCAGAGGCTGTTTGGCAGAATGACCTCTAATGTGTCCCTGCGTCCAGCCTCTTCAGTTCTCTGCAGCTTTCTGCATCGTTTCAGAAGACTTGTCTTCACAGAGCCGGCCAGACCTATCACGATTCATGGTGTATGGGATGCAAGGTATGGTAAAGTGCTTGAGTGGGGCAGCAAGTGCAAAAAGGAGTAGATGATAACCTAGTGCGTACACAGATAGTATCGCATCACTGCTCCCTCTGGCTATGCCTCAGCGTTGGGGTCTAAGTGGTCCATCGAGCTAGCTACACTGAGTCACTTTCACAGCTCAACCCATACACTACATTTGAATGATACCAACTCCCGTGAAAGAACAGAGAAACACACTCTATGCCATTTTTGAGCTACTTATGATAAC
>OMLC01096319.1:0-19647 GCA_900302585.1 Regalecus glesne | reverse complement strand
GAAGCAGCGGTAAAGAGAGAAGAGAGAGAGAGAGAGAGAGAGAGAGAGAGAGAGAGAGAGAGAGAGAGAGAGAGAGAGAGAGAGAGAGAGAATATTAGTTTTACCTAATTCACCAGTGCCACCATCTCTCCAGTATGCATGTGGAACATTCGGGGCTTGAACTCATCAACCTTTGGGCTGAAGAGTTTTCTCCCTGAACTGAAAACTAACCTCAAAGACGCCGACTTTGAAATCATTCTTCAGGAGATATGGTGTAAAGCTAACATTGTCACCTACTGTCCTCAAGACTATATGTCCTCAAGACTATAGAGAGATAATAATACTATCCCAACAATAGAGCAACACCAATAGAGGTAGGGAGTCTGAAGGATTAATCATTTGGTATAAATTGTAGCTACATAATCAAATCGATCCATTAAAATTAAGCAAAAATTACATATTGTTTAAAATAAAGAAAATATCCTGATTAACAGAAAAGGATCTGTTTATATGTGCAAAATAAAATCCCCCTACTTCTCAGAGGATATCTTCCCCACTCTTGGGACAGAGACATGGCATTTCCAGGCCCAGGGAAATGTGCTTATATGTGAAGACACAAATGGACGCACAGGAACACTTGTTGACCTCATAGATCCACAAGGAGACATCTACATTTTTAATGGAAACACCTCTCACACTTTCACTTGGTAGTGTCTAGGTGCCTGCCCACTGATGGCGGAAGTTGACAGAAAACTCGTATAATCTCATTTCCGTTTGCAGGTTGTTTACTGTTGCTAAGGATACAGTTAGCGGTTAGGGTTAGGTTTATGGTTAGGGCTAGGTTAGCCTAGCTAACATAGGCTAGCTAAAGTTAGACTAAAGTAACGTTAACATTAACATCAGCTAACGTTAAACTAAACTCTAAAGTTAGCTAGCTCTAGATGATAACGTTACATTAAGGATGACTTACCTAACGGTATCGAACGAAAATTTGTTAACGTTTGTGTGTAATGTAATGTATTATGGTTTTGCCAGTCAAATCGCTCAAATCCTAGTTTAGCGCTAACCGTTAACGATATCCCTGCCAACAGTAAACAGCTGGCAAGCGGAAACGAGATTATACGAGATTTCCGTCAATGTCCGCTAGCAGTGGGCAAGCACCTAGACACCACCCTTTCACTCTTCCCCACCAATTGTGACCAAGTTATCGACAAGAGTCGAAGAGACATCCTGCAGCTCTATCATGGCCTCAGTCTGTACATTGTCAACGGTAGGGTAAAGGTGGACAGTATGGGTAGATTAATCTACTGCTCACCACTTGGCCACAGTACTCTAGATTATATAACCACAGACCTGGACCCTTTCTCCCTTAGCTCATTCACTGTCAAACCATTAACCCCTGTGCCTGATCGCAGCCAAATTACTCTGTTTATCAAAAGATCAGAGACTAAAATGGTCTAGACACAACCCAATAAGCTGTACAGCATCAGAAACTCATACAGATGGGACAAAAACAGTGCGAAACAATGCCAGAAAGCAACAGAAACTCAATGAATTCAAAACTCCTAGTTAGCTTTCTGGACTTTTCATACTCTTGTTGTAAAGAAAGCCTCAATCTAGCAGTAATTTATATTAAAATATATTCAGACAAACAGCAAAAGATGCAGAGCTGAAACTGACCACAAACAAACCATTAACTACAACAAATAACAGCTGGTTTGATACGGATCGTAAAACTATTAGGTGAAAAAATAGAATGCTATCAAACCAAAAACACAGATATCCCCATGAGGCTGATATACGCCTTCTATACTGTGAGACTCTGAAACTCAATAAACCTACCCTCAGACTCAAAGAACACCAATACAACAAACAACAATCAACAACTCATTGAAGAAGCAATCCAGACAAATAACTTTTGGCAGCATTGGAAACACCTAAACAAACCCCAACACCAGGAATTGGCCATACAAAGCAGTAATATATGGACTACTCATTTCAAGACACTGTACCACCCTGTTCAAGTTGATACAGGCACAGAGTGATCCCAGATTCAGGAGAAGCTGACTGAATTGGAGCTAGCTATAAAAGACAATCAGAATTCATTAGAGTCCCCAATTATGGAACAGGAGCTGGTTAAAAAGCTGCAGGCTCTCAAAGGTAGGAAAAATTGTGGACCTGATGGGCTCTTGAATGAAATGCTGAAAAAGACAAATAGACAATTCCAATTGGTTAAATTAAAATTATTCAATTTGGTTCTGAGTGTGGGTTATCCTCCTGACATCTGGATTCATGAATTTATAGCCCCAATCTATAAAAATGGAGACAAATTTGACCCTAACAATTACCGAGGCATCCGTGTGAACAGTAACCTGGGGAACATGTTTTGTAGTATTATGAATGCCAGACTTGTGAACTTCCTTACCAAGCACAAGGTCTTGAGCAAAAGCCAAATTGGATTTATACAAATATAACGAACCACTGACCATATGTATACCCTACATACCCTCATAAGCATATAAAACCAAAATGCATGCCTGTTTCATTGACTTCCAGAAAGCTTTTGATTCTATTTCTATTAAATCAATGTATTCTGGCAACATATGCAGCATTAAAATTAGAAAAAAAGAACAGAATTATTTACCCAAGGCTGAGGCGTTCATCAGGGTTGTAATCTCCGTTCTGCACTCTTCAATGTCTACATTAATGAATTGGCTACTATACTAGAAAAGTCCTCTGTCCCTGGTGTAAGTCTCCACCATCAGGAGGTGAAATGCCTACTTTATGCAGATGACCTGATTCTGCTGTCTCCCACAGCAGACGGCCTACAACAGAGCATGGATCTGCTAGAACATTAATGCCAGACCTGGGCCCTGACACTAAACCCCAAAAATACCAATGTAATGATATTCCAAACTAGATCCAGATCTCAGGACATTCTGCCAAAGTTCTTCATTGGTACAAAACATGTAGAGCAGTACACACACTACACCGATTTAGGACTAAAAATGTTCAAAAGGAAGTTTTAACAAAGCAGTCCATGAGCTGAGAGGGAAAGTAACATGGGCTTTCTATGGCATTAAAAAATCTATACAAACAGAAATACCTATTCGAACCTGGTTCAAACTAATCGAGTGTGTCATTGAATCAATTGCACTCTATGGGAGGGAGGTGTGGGGTCCACTAACAAAACAAGACTTTACTCTATTGGACAAACACCCCATAGAGACCCTGCATGCAGAGCTCTGTAAGATTATCCTACATGTACAGAGGAAAGCTACAAACAATGCATGCAGGGCAGAATTTGGCCAATATCCACTGATACTAAAAATACAACAAAGAACAATCAACTTTTGGTTAACAATCAACATCTAAAACTAATTAACCCCCTCACTTATCATTACCAAGCCCTGCAATACCAAGAGCTGAGGAGCAATATGAGCCCCCCTTACACAACTGGTCCTGATGCTGAGAGCACAGACCTGCTCTATGACCACAGCTCAGGGGCAAAAGACACCACCAATCAGGCTCAAACTAATTGCAACACAGCTAAAACAAAACTACCTCACCTGTTGGCAAACACAAACAAAAACACAGAGCAAAGGCTATGCTATCTGAGTCTAAATCGACGGTACACCATAGCAGATGATGTGAACATGGTGACTGATCACCAACTACGAGGAACCCTGACAAAGTGAACACAGCCTTGCTATTGAGAAGGGGAGACACACGCAAACCTGTCTGCCTGCAGGACAAAGACTCAGCTAATCGCACTGATGAGGTATTAAATTGGCTGAATTGTAACAATACGCACAGTTATTTATCCGACTCACCGGGTTTGCAAATTCACCGTGATTGCAAATATTCCCCAATCCTTAGTGAATGGTGCTCATTGCCACTGAATGTGCAGTTGATCACCCAACTTTTATATGAAACCAGCCTATTGTGGTGTGGTATTGATGTACTGTTTATAATGTTTGTTTTCAGCTCAGACTGAAGAAGTCACCTGGTTGAGTGACGAAACGTTTCTAAATAAACTTCTGATCCAGTTGAACTGATTCACCTCTTTTTTGTCATCGGGTCGAGGGTGTCAGTCAAGACCCATCATCTCCAATTTGCTGAATTTTCCATTTAAACAGCAATGTGCCAAGGTGCAAGTGCACCTGGCTTTAAAAAGGAATGAGAGAGGTGATTAGTTGAATTCGCGTTATGGCAAAAACACACCTATGACTGATTGAGAGACAGACACAACCCCTTTGTGTCTTACGCCTTACTTTGCACCCAGGTTATGCACCATTTTACGAGCAACCGTTGATTTAAACATCCCCTTTATGCTCGTGTGCCATGGACCTTCCACCATGAGCTATATATTATTTGAATACAGCCCATGGTCTTAAGTCAATGGCTTAAGACCAGGGGCTTACTGTTATGTTAACCTTACTGTTATTTTACGGGCACACTATTACGACAGTAAGGAGATCCATTTCTCTGTGTCAGGATTAGTCCCTACGTTGTGGGGGTGAACACAGACTTAGATGGAGCACAGGGGATTAAGGCCCAATGCCCTTCCTGATACGCCACGCTGAGTTCACACCCGAAACATTTGGCATGTCATTTACCGAAGAGTGCGCTCAACCACTGAGCTACCCCCCCCCATTATCAAAATAGTATTATGCATCTACAAAGAGGAAGTGATTTATTGATTCCATTGGTGAAATGCTTTGCTGTAAAATATTGGCTGTTGTCCGCGGAGCTACCTTTGGGTTCAGAGATTGATGTATTGGTGTATGAGTGTATGTGTGTGTGTGTGTCAGTTTATGGGAGCATTTGTGTTCTATCAAACTTGCATGTATATGTACACCTTATTTTAAGACCAACACATCTATGGGTACTCAGATAGAGCCCTATCTTTTTTCTCCAATACAGAAAACACCTGCAGTAATATGAACCTACTTTCTTTTTAAGATCATTATTAACGCAACAGTTAATGTAACTTCCTGATACCTATGTGTGTGTATGTGTGTGTGTGCGCGTGCATGTTTTCAGCACGCTGGTGGAAATTTTAAAAAAGTGAGATAAGTCCAATCTGGTAGGCAGCACCCGTTTTGAGATCACCAAGGCAACCGAACAGTAGCTTCACTTGAGTCTCTGTTAATTTTTCAGCTATCAGGCTCAGGGACAGCGATGAATGGATTCACATTTGTAGAAGTCCGTGTGAGAAATTACGAGGTGAGAGAACACAGTAAGGGAGTGGTGGAGGGGGTTGGCATTGGCTATGTTAACTCTTCACATTTCAACTCACACTGGTGCCCAAAGCACATCACGGATACATTTAATTTAGTAGATTAATGACTTGAGGCATCTTTGTTACCCTGATTTTCCAAAGATTGTTTCGCCACCACCTGTGTAGGCAATGGAAATATCCTCTTCTTGCCAACAAACACATCTTTTTGCTCTCCCTCTCTCTTTCTTTGTCTGTGCCTGCCTGGACTTGTACCCATATGGTTATCATGGATTTTTATTCAATTACAGAATGAAGCTACACCGAGTTTCTCTTTAAATCCGACTAGAGAACATTCTCTTTTTTTTCCATGGTTGAAATGTTTTGGATGATTGCTTGATCATTTGCTGGGAAACTGGAATACTTATTGGCTGCCCAACCCCTGCTGATGGAGGCTCCGTTCTGCATTACTGATGCCTGCCTGCAGGTTAAATCGATGTACATGAAGAGCCGGAAGGCAGACTTATATTTCGAGACAGGAATGCAGTTACATGAGAGCTAGTTGATTTGTCTCATCAGCTAATACCTAATATAAGCTGGTGTAGTGGCATTTTTTGACAAAGTAGAGATAATACGTATAATTGCTATTCTAAATGACGACCTGGGTGAGCATCAATAATGCAAATATGTATTCATGTAGGATCTTGGATTTTACGTGATGTTCAAGTGTGTGTGTATGTGTCTGTCTGAATGTATGTATAACATACATACATACATACATACATACATACATACATACATACATACATACATACATACATACACATTTTGGTGTGCTTGCCATTGTCTCTGTGTTTCTGTCTTAGCCTGTAAGTATGTACATGTGCATGTGATGTGCATGTGAATATGGCTTTGTGTGTGGTCTATTGATTTTGGTGCGTGTGCGCCCATGTGTCCATTTCGGGTTGTCTTGAAAACTGGTTATTTGTGACTTGATATCTAAGTGCACGTGTGTGATCCTTGTATCTCAGTGTGTGTGAGAGAAGGTTAACAGGGCTCCACTCGGGGACAAAGAGAGAACGAGTTTTGGATGAGTCCCATTTGTAGTGCATCATTACTCCCTGGCTTCTGGTTCTGTCAAAGAGGCTCATCTATAAATACAACAGGCCTTGACTCTCCACTGCGAGCTAAGTAATGCTGAGAGAGCACAACAAGGACACAGCAAAAACAAACAAAGACCTAATGCACAAATAACGCCACAGTCCCGGATATAGACATTCTATTTTCGACTCTGCAAACAAAAATATTGAAAAAGGGATGAGTTATTTATCTTAGTGGTGATTAATGTTATCACTGGAGGCTAGTGTATGACTCGAGCACCAATACAACTGTCTTAACATCACCAGACATTTGCCTCCCTCCCTCCTTCGCCTCTCACATTGAATAAATCGGCTAAGGAGTCTTGACATTTTGAAATGGGTGTTTATATTTTCTTTGAAAACCGAGGCTCTGCTGTTGGCCCTACATTTTCATGAGAGTTGATGGTAAATGATTCCCTTATCAGGGGAAATTGGGATTTCTCTGCATTTTTGTATAGGAGCAGTGAGCTGCCGACATATGGCACTCGGGGAGCAGTTAGGGGTTCAGTGTCTTGCTCAAGGACACCTCGACATGCTGTACGCAGGACCGGGGATCGATCCTGTAACCTTCCGATTGCCAGATGACCGCTCTACCCACTGAGCTATGCCGCCCCTCTATCCCCCATACTAAGCCCGACTTGATCAGAATATGGTAAAGGCTCCATGTTTTAGGTAAATGTTGCACAAACCACGTGAATTGCTGCTCTTGCAGAATTAAACAGATAGACAGCTGGACGAAATCTTTGAGAAGTCTCCCGAAGATAACTCCTATCACCTGGACTATGGTTACATTATGTTGGCAAGAAGAACACTGGTGAAAAGATGTGCACGTTTTTAAGCTTGTGTTTCTGGAATCCATACAGCAAGTGTTCAAGGTTTCTCTGAACATGAAGAGGGGCAAGCAGCTGTAACCCAAGTAGGCCTACTATTTCACGTCAAAAGCCAATGCTATCGATCACTGAGAAAAAGTGAAGTTTCTAAGCTTGAAGATGGAGATGCTCCAAATTGTAAATGTCACTCCTCCTGTAAAGGAGGGAGTGCAAAGTGATGGGGAAATGATGATTCTGGAAATGTTTCCCCAAGATCATCAGTGAGGGGAGGTATGAAGAAGATGATGAGTACAAAGAGGGTTGGCCCAGATGACTGGAGGCATGGAGACAATTAAGAGAGATGACAATGGAGCTTTTAGCTAGATGGTTTGACACCATCTTACACCATGAGAGGATGCTTGAGAAGTGGAGAAGAAGCATACTGGGACCAGTTTTCAAGAAGGGAGAGCGACTACAGCGGTATGAAGTAGATCAGCCACAGCATGAGGATATGGGAAAGAGTAGAGGCATCCAGGCTAAGACGAGAGGTGAGGATTAATGAGCAACGGTATGGTTTCACGCCTTGAAAGAGCACCACATACACAATGTTTGCTGTGAGAATGTTGATGGAGATATGTAGAGAAGGTCTGTAGGTAAGGGTGGTGGAGGATATGCATGAGGGCAGCATGGCAGTAGTGAGGTGTGTGGTAGGAATGATGGATGGGTTCAAAGTGGCGGTGGGGTTACATCAAGGATCGGCTCTGAGCTCTTTCTTGTTTGGAATGTCGATGGATAGGTTGATGGACAGGATCAGGCAGGGGTCTCCCAGGACTACGATGTTCGCAGATTACATTGTGATCCGTGGTGAGAGTGGCGAGCAGGTTTGGGAGAGTCTGGTGAGGGGGAGATACGCACTGGAGAGAACAGGTTGGATAGTCAGTGAGAGCAAGATAGGATACATGTGCATGAATGAGAGGGGAGAGAGCAGTGCTGCCCCTGAGAGATGAGACAAATCATATCAGGAGATCTTTGAGGGGCCCAAAGACTCCAGTTTCTGTTTGCTGAGAAGCAAGGGACCAATCATGTAAGACTTATTTCTGATTCTGTTTCTTAATCTAATAGAGTGAAATGGGATGAATCCCTTTTGCTTCTGTGTCCATATAGTTCTATCTAACGTGTGTTGCACACAATACAATTCAAATCCTCAACCTATCAGTGTTTTCTGTGTCACTGTTGACTTTAATGGGCTACACTATTGATTAATTGATTTATTATAACACTGTTGGTTATTGATTTATCATCATATGTAGGCGGCTGGTGTTACAGAGGAAGACGCAGAGGAAAGAAAGAGACGTAGATTGATGATCCGCTGTGGCGACCCCTAACAGGAGCAACCAAAAGTACTAGATCCAGTCCTCGAAGTACTAGAAGAAAATTTAGATGATAGTTTCAGTAATTTATCCCAAAAAAAGATCACTAGCAGTGCATATGATTTGATGGATAGCTGGTTATTTGCCTATGTAAGTATTAAAGCAGTCAACTCGAGCCTTAATTGGCAGTCAGGTCAGCTATTGCTCAGCCATTTGGTGCAATGCAGCTATCAGTGAAATAGAAAGGCTCCACAACTTACCACATAAAACAACTAGAATTGTCTCAAGGTGTGTGTAACACCCCAGATGCAAATTAGTTTGAAGCTATGCTCCGGTACAGCATGTCAAATAGTGTCAATGCGAAAAAGCTGCACATGGTCCCTTAAAATAAAAGTAATTTTAAGTTTGTTATGCCATACATCATGCAAAGAACCCACGACCTATTTCTGACCAACTGTTTGGTGAGAGAAGGACATTCTATCACCATGAAAATAACTACAGGTAAATTTCATGTCTCACCAAAGTAAAACAAATTAGCTTCTTAGAGTATTCTCCTATTGGGGTTTTCAAAGATGGAATAAATTACAGGGACCACAAGAGTGATGGCAAAGAATAATTCTAAAAAATATATTACGTTAATGTGGTTCCACAGTAGCTCAATGGTAGAGCACTACTTCAGGAAGTGACGAGTCAGAGGATGCAGGTTTATACCCACCCCAGGGTGTCAGGAAGGGCATCCAGCCTTCATCCCCCAAGCTCCATCTAAGTCTGTGTCCACCCCACAATGTGGGGACTAGTCAAGTCAAGCCGATTTTATTTGTACAGCCCATTATTACAATTTTTTTTTAAAATTGCTACAGTGGATTTTACATTAACACAACATCCTGTCCTTAGACTCTTGTATTGGATAACAAATAGCTACTTTAAAAAAATCAAAAACAAAAACTTGACGGGGTAAGAAATAGGAAGAAACCTCAGAGAGAGCAACAGAGGAGGGATCCCTCCATCAAGATGGACAGCTGTATAATAGATGTTGTGTATACAGAACGAAGCACAATTTACCGAATAAAACACTAGGGGGATTACTGAATTATAATGGAATTACAAAAGATATATTAATAATGATACGGGGCGGCATGGTTCAGTGGGCTGAGAGGGCGCCTGGCGATCTGAAGGTTGCAGGTTTGATCCCTGCACCTGCAGATATGCGTGTCTAGGTGTCCTTGAGCAAGACACTGGTTCTCCTAACTGCTCTACCCTATGATGGACTGGTGACCTATACAGGGTGTACCCCACCTTTCCCCCAATGAGAACGGAGATAGGCTCCAGTTCCCCCACGCCCCAATTTTGGATAAGCGGTTGATGGGGGATGGATGGATGGATGGATATTAATGATAATGACAGTCTCCTTCATAGTGGTCATTAGACCAGAAAAGCACCATCAAGAAATAAAATCATTGAATGCATTTGGATTTTGTGTGTGCCATAATGTTGCCAAAATGAGAAGATGTGATTTCCTTGTTGTGGTGAGATTTAGCTATTAGCTTTTTCCATCTGTGGACAGGTACATATATAATAATTACCAGATACAAAAACCATTCATTTACAATCAGCACAATTTCATAGTCTCTTCCACAGTAACAATTACAAAGACAACTATATAAGCACACATGGAGATGTGAATAGCAGCACATTCACAGAGTACAGCTATAAAATTACAATTTATTAAAACTATCATGATTGAATTAAGATCAACATGACTTGTCGTTCAATATCCTCATTTTTCTTTTCACACAAAAGGAAATAGAATGAAAGTCTTTACAACTTTTAAGCTCAAATGAAAGCATATTCAAATGTTTAATAGCCGTAAGTGAAAAACCAGATTGTCAAGGTAGTCTGCCACAGAGGGATATTTAAAGCTGAATTTAGAGCAGATCGAGAGGTTCTGCTCATTAGCACAGATTGAAGCTGAAAAGGTTCTTTAGTTATGGAGTAGTAGCACTTTGAATTATCTTATATACCAAATCCAACTTCTGAAAAAAGAATGAGATTTTCAAAACTTAAGAAGTTGTGTTGGGATACTATTTAACAATTACGGCATTTTAATGAATTCCTATAAAAAAAGATCAAGGCTTGTTTAAAAAGAATATCTGTTAGTTTCAGATTAGTCTTACTGGGCTGAGACCAACAAGATATGCAATAACAAAGATGTGAAAAAAATCATAGCATACAGCATTTGTTTTTCAGTCAGTAAGTTCCTAACATGTAAATAATTAGCTGGTTTTTGGCTCATCTTTTAATGTTTTCAAAAAGTCGAATCGAAATCCAAAATTAAGCCCAAATATTTGACTTCAGCATTTTTGATTTTTCATTGATACTAAATTGTAAATGGAATTAGAACATATTACAACACATGCTTCACATTTACCTAGCATGAGAGCATTAAGACTTGATGCCTTGGGATGGGCTCAATCCTGTGATGCCTGACAAGGAGGCACATGCTGCACTGCTTAGCTGTGAATACACAGTTATTCTTTATGAGAAAAATACATCATCAACTTTATCTTTATGTCCAAGGCGAGACGCAATTCCCAATTCACTCTGATACTTAGCAACTTTATAAAATGACGATGAGAATTTAGGGGCTGCTTGTTGAGCATCTCTCCATAAATAAACATGACAGTGTCATCGACATATATTTGAATATTCCTATCCTCAAAAACAGTTGTGAGATCATTGATGTATAAACCGAACAACAGAACCCCCAAAATTGAGCCTTGTCTTACTCTCATTGTGCATGATTGTATTAATAACGACTCATTCTTTACACAAACATATCGTAAGTGACCAGATGTATAAAATCTAATCCAACTCAGTGTACTGGCGGAAAGTTTGAATTTGTACAGCTTTGATAGAAGTATTGGATAACTCAAAGTATTAAATGCTTTGTGTACAGCTACAAAGGCTGCTCCTACCACTCTTCCTAGATCTAACACATGTACGTGTCCTCCCTAAACACATCCATATACCTTCTCTTTGGTCATCCTTTTTTTCCTATTGCCCGGCAGCTTCATATTCAGCATCCTTCTCCCAATATACCCAGTATCTCTCCTCCACATAAGTCCAAACCAGCTTAATCTTGCCTCTCTTGCTCTGTCTCAAAACCATCCAACTTGAGCTATTATCCCAAAAAATACCCAAAAGTCTAATAAGTGAGATCTGTTCAATGCATTCATCCAAAAGAAAATTTTAAACGGAACCTTTTCAAGCGCTTTTTTCCCCCTAGATCTAAACATCATGATGTTTTCCTCCTCCTGGTGGTCAGGCCAGTTTGGTGTTTCTTTTTGCTGAAGACCCAGTGATTGTTATTCAATAGATCCATTTGAAAGGCTTCATCTATTTGTGCTGCTGATCCTCCAGCTTTATATACAGTATCATTATTAGCAAACAGAGTTGTGCTGGACTTGGTATGTGTGGAAAGTTATTTGTAGGAATAGAGCAGAGAAGTGGACTGAGGCAGGTGCCTTGCGGTACACCACACCCTATAGCAGGAAAGAGGAAAGAGGTATATGAAGGTAGATTGCATTGTATTTGTTTGGTAATATTTCATCCAGTTTAGTGTGGCTTCTTGGAAGCCCTAATGGAAAGGTTTCTCTTTCACTATATCATCAACCAGATCAAATAAACGTAGCACTAAAATCAATTGATAAAACCTTGAACTTATTAACCTTGTCCATATGTCCTAGCCACTGATTGGTTGTATCTACAAGAAGTGTAGCAGTGAAATGTTTACTTTTATGTGCACGTTGATGAATAGTGAGTAAATCACTATTCTTCATGTAATACCAGATTTGTTTACTCCATATTATTTCCAACAGTCAACTAATGGCCGAGATAAAACATATAGAATGGTTATTATCCACTATCAGAAGTTATTTTTCTTTAGGAATGGGTCAACGTTTGGCATACTTCTAACTCTTTGGGTCATGTCCCTCTTCAGGTGATCAATTAAAGAGATACGTTCGTGGAGTCGCCCTTTACTGAGCAGGTCATTGCATCAGTTGTCAAAAAAGTCATAACCAATTGATTTTCCATCAATAAACACCTCCAACAATTGAGCCACCTCCTCCTCACACACTTATGAAAGCACAAAAAAGCACGCTTTGCCCGTCATGATATTATCAATAGACTGCAGAATGGTTTCTATAGAACTTGAGCCTTTTCTCTCAACATCTTCACTATAGTAACAAAGCGATCTGCTTGGTATATCGTTTGTTTTTGTTAGTGTGAGTCCATCACCAACTTTGGATGGAGGAGCTCAGGCTGTTTGTTCAAGTAGTCCTCATGCCATGTTCCATGTATTATTTGAATCTTTGAAGGCATTCTTGCAAAACGAAGCCTTCTTGTTGCAATTCAATTTAAGTGTATATTTACAGTATTTTGCCTAATGCCTGCTGGGATTGGCTCCAGCAGCTTGAAAATGAATGCATGGGTGGAATTATGGATTATTTATTAGTTCCCCATCTATATCCAGTTTGTTTTATTTAATGCAACATTTTTGGCCATATTCCTTTCCAGAAAAGCCTTGTTTAACTCATCATCTATCCAGGAGGCCTGACGTTCTCTAACAGGGGGCCATCTTGAAATTGGAAGGTTTCTGCTTTTATACCCGACTCTTTCATAAAGGGTATTGAAGCGTTCTTGAGCAAGACGCTGACCCCCACCCCACCCCACCTAAATGCACCCTAGGCACCCTAGACACTATTATATAGGACCCCACTGGTCCTATACAATAAGATGGATCAAATTCATTGAACAAATGTAATAATGAGACTACTTTAACAAATCAAAGTAGCTTTCCTTTCGTTTTCCAGTTTATAGTTCAATATTGTCCCCTTTTATATTATCTCCACCAGGTGGTAGCCTGGAGGGGATATCACATCTGGCCGTGCATGTGCGTCTGCATATCTATGAGTTTGTATATCTATCTGTGACTATTCTCAATCTACTGGATCTATTAGCCCAATTTTTGTGTGCTTTTATGAGTATGAGATGAAGAGCCCATCTTTTTGATAATAATAATAAATAATGATTCCCTTATCAGTCCTACAAGGGGAAATTTGGATTTATCTGCATTTTTGACCCATCCTATTGTATAGGAGCAGTGAGCTGCCAACATATGGCGCTCAGGGAGCAGTTAGGGGTTAAGTGTCTTGCTTAAGGACACTTCAACATGCTGTATGCAGGACCGGGGATCGATCCTGCAACCTTCCGATTGCCAGACGACAGCTCTACCCACTGAGCTACGCCACCCCTAATACTGCTTTTAAAAAAAAGCAAATTCAGATAAAGATTGTATTTGAAGGGTTTACCTCTTCAAAGAAAACAATTTTGAAAAACTGGTTTACCACGGATATGTGTATGAAATCATTCTGGATTCATAGCCTGGTTGATATTGTCAACCTGGAACATACAACTACGCAACTAAAGGCGAAACCAGTGACTGTACAAGCTTGGAACTCTTTTTCGTCGAAGATAATCTCTTGGGCTAGGGCCAAAAACAACTAGGCAATTTTGTTTGTTATTTACTGTACCTGCTGAATTATGACTGTTTTTTTATGTACTGTCTAATCAATCTCATCAACATTTTTCTTTACTTTCTCACTTGTCCCAATTTGCTTTGCATTTAGTTATGTCCGAAACCAATGTTCCCTCTAAGCTGCATGCTTGTGCAATCGCGCACTGCTCGCACATTGTCAGCGCACAAGAAAATCTATGCAGCGCAAAAAACAATAAACATAAAGTCATTAATTAATATTTAATATTAGACCTAATCTAATTCAATTAATTATGCCAATAATATTTTATTCTGTACCATTTTCAATGTAACTCAGTGACAGGTATCAGGTGTCCAGCCAATGATACAATACGGTTCACTGCACGTAGCCAATCACAGCATTGACAGTGTTTGCATATGTGCCCGGCCCATACGCGTTGTGCAGGTTGGCTAGTTAACAGTGTGGCGGGGTTAAGAGATGCAAAAGCTAACCCCTTATAATAGGGAAATGAACGGGTAGCGACACATCCACTCACCAGGCCAAACTAAAAAAGAAATGTGGTTCTTTTAAGATGGAATGGCCGTAGGAGTATGTGCAAATAGAAGAACAAGTGGTGAAACTGTTTGAGATATTTTCTTTTTCGAGTGAAAAAGTTCTACTCTGCCAAACATGCAGCATAGCCAAAGTAGCAAGTGAGTTTTCGGAGGGACAAATGTGGACTGAATGAAAGTTGAACTACCTCAAGCGTCACATTCAGCAGAAAAGTCATTTGAAAGATGTTGGAATTGTACAAAGACTCAAGATGGGGACTGGTACATTATTGCGGGAGAGCGCAAAAGACAGAGAGAAAAGGAACGAGCTGTCACACAAAACAAAATCCGACCCACAGCAAGTTAAAGTTGTCATTGGCAATATTTTACTTGCCATCAAAATGAATACATCAATGCTGTCAGTTCGACAAATCCACGATCACATGGCAAAGTATGTGAGTATACCAGAAAGATGGCGAAGCAAAAACTATGCCTTTGAATTTGTGAACTCAATCCATGAGATAGTGCAGAATGAGACAATGTGCAGTGTTAAAAATGCACCCTGGCATACCCTGATGGTAGATGAGAGCACTGAAATATCAATACACAAAATGCTAGTCATATATATTAAACACAGGGAGGAAAATTATGTTAACTATAAGACTGTTCTTGGTGGCATCATCCAGCTGACAGCATGCACTGCTCAGGATATTGTGCAGGCAGTAACACAGTTTTACTCCAAACATGGACTGGACATGCAGAAAATGGTGATGCTGACCTCCGATGGTGCCTCAGTAATGCTAGGAAAACAACAGAGTTGTGGCTTTATTAAAGTGCCAAATACCACACCTAATTGAACAACATTGTGTGGCCCATAGAGAGGACTTAGGCATTTATGATGCCTGGAAAAAAAGTGCCGTTGATTCGAGGTGTGGAAACTTTTCTTATAACTGTGTATTCCACTTTCTCTCAGTCTACTGTGAAGAGGAGTAAAATGGAGGACCTAGCAAAGATTCTTGATGAAGATACATTGTCATTCAGGCATCTGAATGAAGTGCGATTGCTGCCGCGCCACCAAACTGTCAATGCTGTTCTGAGGAACTACACTGTGCTTAAAGAATTCTGCAAACGAGAATTCACCGATAACAGAGATCCAGTGGTGAAGTAATGCTACTAAAAGCTGAGTGATTCAAAGTTCAAGGTTACTGTCACTGCTCTGGGAGATGTTTTGGGTGAGCTAGCACAACTCTCCCTCACTTCCATCACCTGACTGTGATGGAAGGACACTGCTTTGCTAGAGCAAAATTGAGAAGTTGTGTTCCCGATACTTGAAGGAGAAGGATTTACATTGGAGTGATCGTGTCAAAGAAGCAATGGGGACCTCATCAGCTGATGCCAGAAATACTGTTTGGAATACTCTTTTTATCAGTAAACCCTGTGATCACATGGATGCTCGTTTTCCAGAGGGTGAATTAAAGGAGTGGTCTGCATTTGACATTGAAGCACTGAGCTCAGACATCAGTTTTGACTATGGATCAGCAGACATTGCTACACTGGCAAAGAAGTATGAGGCCATTCTCCACCACCCACAGTCTATGGAGGCCATTAACAGCCAATATGCTTAATTCAAGTACATAATGAAGCAAAAACTCAAATAGGGGTCAATCAGCATATTCTCAGTTATGGTTGCTGTAGCACTTAGTTGTGAGGAGCACAAGGGGATCTCACAGCTTGTTGATATTTGTGCTACATTTCAAGCTTCCAGTGCAGATAGTGAAAGATGATTTAGTTTAACGAATCATATCAAAACAGCATCCAGAAATTGTCTTGAAGTGGCACATTTAGACCAGCTGATGTACATAAAGTCAAAACAAGAAGCAGGCGAAGCCATCAACCTGGACAAAGTGTACAACGACTGGAGAAGTAAGAAGGACAGCAGTGAAAAATAAGGTAAAATTGAAGTCAGATTTGTACGTATTCTAGTTACATTTATTAAGATTTTTTGTTGATGGATATTAATCATTAAATGCTCCACAGCATGCACATCGGATGTTGCTCACAGTTATCCTCAGTGTGCTCAGGGAGCTTTTGTGTATGCCCAGACACATGAAAAATTAGAGGGAACGTTGTCTGTAACCCCCACCCCCCCAAAAAACAATAAAAATGTTGATCACAAAAAAAAGAAAGTGATAAATTGTCTAAAACAGAACGGGACAATGCTATCGACAGATGTTTGTATGGACTTTGTTAAGAAGGTGAGGGAAATTAACATGGAGGAAGATGAAACAAACTATGGTCTCATTTGATGTTAAGTCTCTCTTCACATGTGTCCCTGTTTATGAGGCAGTTGAGGTGGTCTGTAAGAAATTACAGGATGACCTCTCTCAGAAACAGGACCACCCTTAATGCTGACCAAGTGTGTTTGCTCCTGAAACTGTGTCTTCAGTCTACACAATTCTCATACAAAGGGAAATACTACAGGCAGAAGCATGAGTGTGCTAGGGGTTCCCCAGTGTCACCTATAGTGGCCAACTTGTGTATTGAGGAAGCAGAGAGGAAGGCTCTGACATCCTATCCAGGGACACCTCCAAGTTGTTGGCTGTGATATGTGGACAATACCTGGGTTAAAATTAAATCTCAGGAGATACCACAGTTCACTGAACACATCAACTCTATGGACGCCCACATCAACTTCACAAGGGAGGGTGCTAAAAATGACGTGTTGGCTTTCCTGAATTGTGAAGTTAAGATTAGTGTTGGGGGACAGTTGATCGTAAGTGTGTACCGTAAACCCATACGTACGGACCAGTATTTACGGATTGACTACCACCACCCTCTGGAGTATAAACTGGGAGTCATCAGGACTCTTTACCACCAGGCTAACAACGTCCCCACTGACTCAATGGCCGGGGAGGAAGAGAAGTCCCATATTAAACAGGCCCTGGTTAAGTGTGGTTACCCTAACTGGGTGTTTTTTAAAGCCAGGAAGGGTCCCAGACAGAGCTCCAGCCAAGTGGAGGGAGAGGAGGAGCCAAAACACAGACTGATAGTGGTTCTGTATGTGTGGCTAGTGTCGGAACCGTTGAGACATGTATTTTCCAAATATCGCGTCTCCATCGCTTTCAACCCCCTGAACACACTGCGCCAAAATTTGGTCCACCCCAAGGATCGGGACCCCTGGCACCAACAGAGTAATGTAGTGTACGCTATTAAATGCCAGGAGGACTGCAGTGACTTGTATATTGGGGAGACCAAACAGATGCTAGCTAAGAGGATGGCGCAGCGTAGGAGAGCCAACACGTCAGGTCAGGAATCTGTGGTCTACACTCATCTACAGGCTAGTGGCCACTTATTCAAGATGATAATGTTCACGTCCTTGATAGGGAGGAACGCTGGTTTGAAAGGGGGGTGAAGGAGGCCATATATGTAAAGAGGGAACGACCGTCTTTGAATAGGGGTGGTGGCCTAAGAGTACATCTGTCGGCGTCTTACAATGCTGTAATTGCAAATATTCCCCAATCAATTGTGAATGGTGCTCATTGGCACTGAATGTGCAGGTTATATGGGGGGATGCTTGCACTCTGCTCAGACTGAAGATGTCACCTGTTTGATTGACGAACATTTCTGAATACATTTCTGATCCAGTGGAAGTGATTCACTTCTTTCTTTGACTTCCTTACCTGGATTATTGAGCATTGATCAAGACAAAATGGATAAGTTCAATCAAATGAGCAGAGGTCCATCCATCCATCGTCAACTGCTTATCTGAAATCAGGTCGCAAGGGAACTGGAGCTTATCTCCGTTCTCATTGGGTACACCCTGTATACGTGGTCGCCAGTCTATCATAGGGCGAAGTAGTTAGGGGAACAGTGTCTTGCTCATGGACACCTCAACATGCTTCTCTGCAGGACCAGGGATCAAACATCCAACCTTTCGATCACCAGACGACTGCTCATCCCACTGAGCTATGCCGCCCCAACGAGCAGAGGTGCAACCTCAAATACAAATATACATATGGAAAGGAGGAAGGTGAAACAACCTCAACTAGGAAAATATAATCTATCCAAAAATATGATAAACATGATGTTTTGATCTGGATGACCTTCACCAGATGAAGCAAAGCTGTCTGTATGTGTGTGTGTGTGTGTGTGTATGTATGTGTGTGTGTGTATATATGTGTGTGTGTGTGTGCGTGCGTGTGTGGGTGTGTGGGCGTATCTATGTGCCAAAAAATGAAGAGCATAATCAAATGTTCTTCAGCTACTTCAGTTGCTTTACATCATGTTATGGACGGTATGCACTCAAATCTAGTTGGGGAGGGGGTTTATGGAGCACAATTAAAAAAGTGTACACACAAAGACAAGCTTGCTATTTTTAATTAAAAGGTAAAGATTACTTTCTGTGTCTACAGCTGATAGCCAAATTTGTTTCTAATTTAAGAGTGAAATCTTGGGTTTACAAATAATAAAATATTTCTCCAACAAACATGGGTTACACTTTTTACTACCGGTAGATTATTCCTCATTCTATGGTAGGTTTTACTAGGTGATCAAATAATCAGTGTTTCTGTCCACCAAAAGACCAAATGTAATCGCTTAAAGATGGTATATTCTTTAAATGTTTGTTTCTAAAAACACATATATGTGCATTGAACCAAGCTTTAAAATGATTCTCTCTTAGCCAAACATATGTTTAAATTTTACTATCATCTTTTCTTTCTATGGAGTGGCATGGCTTAGTGGCCATTGCAGTCGCCTGCCAACCGAGAGGTTCCAGGTTTGATCCCTGGTCCTGCAGAGAAGTGTGTCGAGGTGTCCTTGAGCAAGACACTGTTCCCCTAACTGCTCTGCCCTGTGATAGACTGGTGACCTATGCAGGGTGTACGCCGACTTTCACCCAATGAGAATGGAGACAGGCTCTAGTTTCCCCGTGACCGTATTTTGGATAAGCGGTTGACGATCATTTCCTTTTACTGTTGCTTGATAGATGATTCTTTGTGTTCAGCATTCTTCCTCAAGAATGCGCCATTCATTCACACAC
>OMLC01096318.1:0-12741 GCA_900302585.1 Regalecus glesne | reverse complement strand
CACACATAATTTCCTTTACATAGAAATGGGCTCCAGCACATAGAATTATTTCATGTACTTTTCTAGACCTGTACCTCCCCATGATTCATGATGCTCTTCTCTAGATGCCTGCTTCCCGATAATCATCTACACCCTCCTCTAGGTCTATACTCTTCACACATCTTATGCCCTAGTCTAGATCAATCCTCCCCTCATAATTCTGTCTCCAGACATTCTGGACAGGTGCTGTTACAACCTGTAGGGTTTTCTAAATCACGTCAAGTCAAATGGAGCAATCACTAGTGAACCCCAGTCAAAGTGCAACAATATCTGAAGGACATTCAGAAGAACTTTGGTGCACCATCCATTTAACTGAAAAGTTCTTTGAATAACTTAATTCATTCTCATCTGTGTGTGCTGTTTATGTGCAAATATATATATAATTAGTTTCATTTTGAATCCAGGCTTTTACACCACAATGTGGAAAATGTCAAAGGGGAGGAATATCTTATGGGAGTGCCTCAGAATGGACTCGTAGAAAAGAGCCAGTTCAGTCATCCTGGCCAGTATAAGATGTCCAAACTGTTTCACCCTTTTTCTGTTTGTTTGTATTCAAATATGCTAAATCCATGCAAGTAAAATTGCTCTCGTTGGCAGGTTTATCTACGAGACGGATCATTTCAATGGAGTGGCTGAGCTGCTTGAGATCCTGGGAAGGTGAGAACATGAGATCATGTGATTTGCAGCTAGTCATATCACCAGTGTCCAAATTCTTTTGGCTCTTGGCTACCTACAACTCCATATTGACTTGGAACAGTTAGAACATGTGTAGTAGATATGACCCTATGTTTAATTTTCAGTACATATAAAAATTGGAATATGAAGTGTAGATATTTTCAGCTAAGGACTTCGGCCCAGGTCATGATAAACCATTTTCAGCTTATGTTTCCATTCATTACATTACATTACAGCCATTTAGCAGACTTTCTTATCCAGAGCGACTTGCAACAAGTGCATAGGGTCAAGGTACAAAGGATACTGGAGCAACACTAAAAGCTAGTTCATGAACCTCAGGTTCATAAAATCATTGAAATAATTGCGTGTTACATTTAAAGTTTAGCTCAGTAGAATTTCATTGGCAGAGATTTTGAGACAATCTTTGTCTGTGTATACAGCATTATTAGAAAGCCAGGGTCCTCACGCAGTCATATAGTTACAGTAGAGTCCTTACAGGCTTTAGGATTTAAACAACATAACTGCAGAATCCAGAATCATACACTCATTGCTTGCTCCCATTTCTAAACCAATAGCTCCTCGGGAATATACGGATTTTTTCCCTAAGATTAAGTCTCCATGAGTTGGGGCTCTTCTGTGTCTTGCTCTAAACTTATGATCAAGTGCTCAAAGTTCCATTGTTTTCTATCCAGGTACTCTATTATCATTGTGCTTTTGGTTTTGTCTGCAGTATCATCAATGGATTTGCATTACCTCTAAAGGCTGAACACAAGCAATTCCTCATGAAGGTGCTCATTCCCCTGCACACAGCCAAAGGACTGGTCTTATTTCACGCACAGGTAAATTGATGCGTGTAACTCATTCTATCATCTGTCTGTAAGCTGTCTGAGCAAGATAAAGTTGGATGGTGTGAGAATTCTTTGATTATAGATCCACCTAGTGGCTGTGAGCTGAGCATTTCCTAGTTTACATAATGAACAGTGTACCTCAGTCTTTGTATGTGTGTTTTTGTATGTATGTATGTTTCTTTTTGTATTTACAGTGTTATGTGTTTTGTCTAGTTGAGCTATTGTGTTGTCCAGTTCTTGGAGAAGGACCCAACCCTCACTGAGCCGGTATGTCTTAATATTCCACCTACCATGTGTGGCAATAATGTGACACAAGTGTTGAAACATTTTTAAGTCTCCACACTGCAGAAACAGGCTGTGCACATGGTGTGACATGTACTCATAGACATTCTCTGATATATACACAGGTGATCCGGGGGCTGTTGAAGTTTTGGCCAAAAATCTGTAGCCAAAAAGAGGTAAACCAAGATGTGCTATTTGGTACTGTTGTGATGGTGGCCATAAAGCTCCTCATATCTAACGTGTTGTCTTGTTAACCCAGGTGATGTTTCTAGGGGAGATTGAGGAAATTTTAGATGTTATCGAGCCAACTCAATTCAAGAAAATTGAGGAGCCATTGTTCAAGCAGATCTCTAGATGCGTGGCCAATCCCCACTTTCAGGTAGGCATCAAGACACATGTTTCTATTTATGTACATACATACACATGTAACTACACACATCAAGACTTTGTCCCAGACTTGAATCAGTGCGTCAAGTCCTTTTCACACTTCTGTTTGTGCACTTTTTACACTCTGCCTGTGAAAACTGTCTCCCTTAAATAAACAAGATGAGTTTAACTGGTGAAACAATCGGGGTCTTTCACAATGCATCTGTTAAATATTGGTCCTCTTGTGTCACTGTCAATGCAGGTAGCAGAACGAGCACTGTACTTCTGGAATAATGAATACATTCTAAGCCTGATAGAGGAGAACATTGACAAGGTCCTTCCAATTATGTTTGGCAACTTGTACCAAATCTCCAAAGAGCACTGGAATCCGTATGTATCCTACTGTTTAAAGTGCAATTGAATAAAAGTAGCCTGGTCGGTCAGAGATGTGTTCCCATTGTATTGATAGATTCCATTTGGTGGATGAACGTTTTGTATATCATGATCTTTACTATTTATATTTTTAAGATTCAAGAGGATTGTCACTGGTTTTTCATTCATATGAAATTCGTTGGGTGGAAGGCTCTGTTACAGAGAGATATAAGATAGAGCTGATACAAAGATTTATAATAACACATACATACACACACATACACAGTTCTATATGTGTGTGTGTGTGTGTGTGTATGAAACGTATTCAAGGAAGCCACCAATGGAGGGGAAAGTGTTCAACAAATAGTGATATAATCCAGTAAATCAAGTGATTTCTTTCAATCTTGGTCATTTGAAGCCTGTTTCATACTTCATGAAATCTCCAGCTGCCAAGTGACCTAAACAACTTAGAATATTTGAACGTATAAACTTCTGCTATTTCCGTTGCTTTACGTTATGTTATGTATGCTATACGCTCAGCATCTAGCAGGGTAGGGGGCGCAGTGAATAGCTATACATTCTAAGTCATGGTGTTAGCTATCTATAATAACAAAGTAGATGTTTCTATCTGCGTCTACAGCTGCGGGCCAGTTCATTTCTATTATTTTAGTTGGACATTTTAGGTTTGTAAATAATAAAACATGTGTCTGACAAACGCAGGTTACTAATTGTTATTATTTGTAGGATATGTCTTGTTCTCTGAGAGGGTCTTCCAGATGACTGTATAATCAATGTTTCTGTTCACCAAATAATATACCAGCTTAAATATGTCATTCTTTTAATGACACTTTCTAAAACTACACGTATGTGCATTGAGCCCTGCTTTGAAAATGGACCCTCTGTTAGCCCATAGCATGTTCCATGGCTATATTTCATTTGATCAGATGCATGTATAGAGACTCAAATACTTTTTAATATCATATTGTTGTCATATCAAACCTGCCCACCCTTCATGGAGAAAAATTGAACTGACTGAACTGACTGAACTTTGAGTGATTTGCATTTCTGTTTTGTGTTGAAGGACAATTGTAGCGCTGGTCTATAACGTGCTCAAAACGCTGATGGAGATGAATAGCACACTGTTTGATGAACTGACTGCCTCTTATAAAGCGGACAGGCAAAGGTAAGTGTACAGAAACAGCACAGGTGTCGTTTTCTTAAAACATACACCCTTAATACTGGAAAGATTTGAGGGTTATTTTGCATGAAAATACAGCTGGGGTATTTTCAAAGACCCAGCCCTCCAAGACCCATTTTAAGATGGTCACAGATCTGATATTACCCTCTTTGACCTTTTCGAATACGTCCTGTTAAAACTTCAATATGCAGGTTTTTTTCTAGTTTAAATCTGGCTCCAAAACACATCTCCACATGGACCGACTGATTCTCCGTCTACTGTGAGTTCCAGGGACCAGTTCAGCTGCAGCACAGAGATATTCCATTCTAAAGTGTCACAGTGAGCCTTGCCCTTCCAGCCAAGACAGAAGCTCAAACAAAAGAGGAGTACCTCCTCGTTGTCAATCAACTTTGTGCAAGCATTTAAAGTTTGGCTCGTTGTTTCTCGGGTGGATCCCCATTTACATTAGCCTCGTCTCCCGGGACACAATGAAAATAGAAATCCGTTTCACTTAGAACTCGTGCGCTCTAAGCAGAACCACTTCACAGGAACAATGGGCCTCATTCATGAGATGATCTCGGGTGCAATGTTGTTCTTACATACTTGTAGATTGTCGGGCCCCAAAGCTTCTCTCATAGAGAAGACATTGAGCAAGAATCTAGACACCAATTCATCAACAAGGCCCAGAGTTGGTGTCATGAAAACATGACAAAAATAACATTGTTATGGTGCATAGATGACAGTGATACATTATCCCAGAGAGCTGAAACAGTTCATCTGGACACAGTGTTTAGTAGGAGCAAGGTCAGTTGTTCTCCGCTGAGATTGACCAAGTCACTTGGATGAGTAATGAAAGATTTCTCCCACAACACTCTGTGCCCAGATGACCGGATTCAACTTTCTAGGATTTCCTCAGCTGCATTTACTGAGCGTGCATCCGCACACTGTAATCCATTATACACACACATGATGGAGCCTGAGTATAGGTGGACAGACTAACTGCAAGTGCTTTGAAAATGGTGATTTTTGGAAAATATCAACAACAATACTAGTTTTGCCTGTTGTGCAAAGTCATGCATGCCCATGAGCATGGTTTGGAGGGAGGGGTTGCAGGGGTGACTGTGGACGGGTGGTGGTTTGGTCATGTCGTGTCAAAGTCTCGCTTGCTTATTTTTAACTTCTTCTCATGTTATATTTTAAGCCAGGAACACACTAGAAGCCTTTGAGAGTCCTAACCCAACTGGAAAAAAGATTCAGGCTTAGACATTTAATGACTATTGTGGATCAGCTATAGACGAGCAGGCTTGTCCTGACTGCATCATGGTGGCATGCGCACTTACCGATGAGCTCAGACTTCCAACTGCAGAAATCCAGCACGTTTGATAGAATGGTGATGTCGCCAACTGATCAGTGGCTCTATCAGGTGGCAGGTAATTTGAGTCTTAAACCTTTGCACCAATAATTTTTTTTTAAGTCAAGTTAGTTTTATTTGTCTGGCCTATTATCAAAAATTAACCTCAGTGGGGTTTACACGAACACAACATCCTGTCCTTAAACATCAGATCAGGAACAAGTCCCTTGAAAACCTTTAACAGGGAGAAAAGCGGGATGAAACCTCAGGGAGAGCCACAGAGGAAGGATCTCGGACAGCCGTGCAACGGATGTTGTTTACACAGAATAAAGCACCATTTACAGAATCCAACAGAAATGACAACAGAATTATCATGGAATTACAAGAGATATGAAGTGTATGAGGAGAAGGATGCCACCGGAATAGCCAAGGACCTGAGCCACACCACCACCATGTAGCTAACAGATGGACAGACTACACATCCACACAGGGGAGACATTGAAACAGAATATTTATAAGATGCACATAAAAAGAAAACCGTACTGACTGTCCATGATAACCGGCCTTATCACGTGCAGATGGGTGCAGACTCTACGAGCTTGAAAATCTGTCATCATGGCCAAATCGAGGCTGTAATCACCTTTTAAGTCTAGCGTGTCTTAGTTGCTTTAGGGCGACTGATTGTTTCAACAAGGTAATCATTCAGGAAAGATCAGCACGTCTTTCAACGCTAGCCTGCCTCCAAACAGGCTGCTGAGTTTCAGCTAGTGGCGACATTATGGAGGTGCTGATCAGCATTCTGTGCTTTTGATATTCATTAAATGTGTGTTGTTGGACTTTAAATCGTGTTTGAGACCTGCGTGTAAGTCCAGTCTGACTTTGGTGAGGTAAACATGGGATTTAAAATGGAGCTGTGTGATTTGCCCCCCTAGGGAGAAGAGGAAGGAGCAGGAGAGAGAGGAGCTGTGGAAAAAGCTGGATGAGCTGAAGCTCAGCAACACCGATCTGATACAGAACAACAACAGCTGTGGACTTCAGAATGCCCACAGCAATAACAACAACAACAACAACAACAACAGCGATGGTAACGACAGTCCTCACAGCAGCCAGGAACAGGACACTGCCCTTGACACCACAGACAATAAAGACCCTGATGTGACCCAAGACAGCAGTGAGAGCACCCCAGGAGCTGAATGACACAAGACTTGAGTAAAAAAAAAAAAAAGCTCCAACAGTTCAATGCTGTGTAAAGACTTCCAGGGAAAGGAAGGAGGGGCGGCACAAAGGAGTGTCATGGACATGGTTAGAACACAAGTTAAACCTCATCAGTATATTGATTCTGTTTAGTTACAGTGGATATAGTCAACAAACAAGTCTACACACACTGTAACTAAAATGCCAGCAGTCCTGGGGCAGAGAAAGTATTTCAGCTTCATACTACGTTTGGGTGATCATGTGTCTGCAGTATATGGGTTCTTCTGTCTGATCAAAATGTATCCTTTCACCTCTAGTTTCTCAACTAAAATGATTTTTGCGATGTATGTTGTATGATATGTTGGAGGGGAGAAAATAATGACTTGAAGTTAATGTGTCCAGTTGTGCTGCACTTAGAGTTGCTAAATTGCTGTATTAAGATTTTTTTCTGGTGTCTGTATTTTCCTTAATGCTGCCAATATTAACCTTGGGGAAGAATGGGGTGGATGGGACCAGACCCACAGATGGACACGTATTTCTTTTTTTCAAAGTGTACAGCAGAGATGTATTCAGGAAAACAGAAAAGCCAGGAAGATGACTGTCTCCCATTGGAAATTGATAAGAATTACATGTTCAAATGAAAAAGGCATTGCTGTAAGACACCTGCAAATTGCATCCCTGGTTTAGCTAGTTTTGCCATTGATGGCTCTGGATAGAACCACAGAACTGAACTTTGATTACTGTCTCCTCCGGAGACCTTAAGGAATATCATGAGGTCTTGTGGTGTTTTCCGGTATTTGATATTTCCCATCTGGATATATGCATTGAACTCAACTTTATAGATGTTATACGAGACCTGCAATAAAAATGAATGAGACGATCACTTAGTTTCCCAGCCTGTGTAGAATTGATTTTTAAAACCAGATACAAAGAAAAGGGGCACATAAGTTCCTCAGAATACAGAGTCAGAACCTTTTGAACCCACAGAAAAAAGGGGCTTTCAGTGACAAAAAGCTATAGCCTGACTTTGTCGGCCTGCAGATCCTCTTTAAAAAGGCCTTTTTTTCCCACTAATCATGGGTTTATGTCAGTTCTTTGTTTTTGAATATAAGAATTGGAGAAAAAAAATTAGAAAGTGTTTCCTTAATCCCACCAAAGCACCAGGGACAGGCCCAAACAGGGCGTCTTCGACTGACATTCTATATGAACATGCACTGTGGCAGAGGGACACCCGTGTCCCAGGGACGTGGGGTCAGATTCGTGTCAGCTGAGGTACTGACTAGAAAAAAAACGGACCGCTGTGGTGAATTGTTCGTTCTGATTTTCTAGCTTGAACTGACGCTTGTCGTCTCTGCTTAGAAGAGCAACAGCAGAACAAGCGTAAACACGTGGTCTCTCTCACGCCCCCCTCAGTGAGGCAGTGGTACTGTTTGCCTCCCGTCATGTTTTTTCAGTGCAAGTTTTGTCAGATCAGTAAGACTAAATATGTTGCACACACAAGTGAACTACATTACCTATTCTTTGAAAAGTGAGAATAATAAAAGTGTCTACAAACATCACAGTGGTGATGGTGAGAAAGCAAAAGGGATGCGCTCAACACAGTTTGGGCAATCTGAGTCGAGGCCCAGCTCATTGGTGCCTCAACTCAAGTGTCTCCTCTATTTGGACAGAAAATAAGTAAATTCAGGTATGTTTATTATTAAAGAAAACATTGAAATGAGTGAAGTCATTAAGAAATGACATTCATAGCAGAGAGAAATATAACTATAAATTACCTTTAATCTTTTTTTAACTTTTCATGATGAGAGGTGAGGCTGTGCCTCCCCTGATCACACGTCCCTGCCGTGTGTTCACAGGCGTGGATGTGTCATTTAGACCAAACCAACGCGAGGATCTCCTGTTAAGCAGTGCTCCACTTGGAAGCAAGGTTTCTCTCCTTGGTTTTCATGTGCACATGTGTTGTCAGGTCTAGTCTCTCTGCTGCACACATAATTCCCGTCCCTGCCATATATCCGTGTGGAGAAGCCGTTTCAATGGAGTTTCGAACACCATCGAATAAAGTCTCCCGTCTTCTCAACGTGTGCGCTCTGTTGGGGTTCAGAGTTGTACCATATCGTTGCCGTCAGCAGATGGCGATAGATTATCTCCTCTCAGTTCATGTGTGTCATCGAGAAAGAGCGTCCACAGCCAGGCGTCCAATGAGCGCCTGGGATTGAGCCGCAGCCTGTGGAGCCGCCATAAATCAAGCGCTGAGTTGCTTTCCGTTGAGTTGAGCTCGTCTGCGCTGTAGTGCGTCGACTGTCTCTATTGCTCGGCACAGGCTTAGTGCAGTGTGTTATTTATGTGTTATTTATGCGCTGAAGTGAACCGGTGTGTGTCTGGTTAGGTGTAATGTTTCGAAAACGCCTTAGTGACAAAGTGCATGTTGTCATGGACGTGTGGGTCTTCCGTCCTGTGACTATGCGAAACAAGAAAGAGGGACACCGCTAGAGAACCCCACTTCTCCTGTTGAAGAACAGAAGAAGAAAAAAAGACAACCACCGACTTGTGTACTTGATGTGGAGTCGTTGCTCTTCTCATCACTTCCACGCTAGGAGCAGGTGGATGGGGAGAGGAGAGGGATGTGGCTGGGAGTGAGCAGCAGGGAGGATCATAGAGTCAGAACTGCTGGTGTACCGCTCCCACAGGGGATGGACGGGAACTCGTCTGTGTCGGGGGTCGGAGCGGACGTGAAGACCGACTCGGTTTTCACCTCCAAACTGGCGCCAGCTGCGGACATCGGAGTCGGACTCGCCATTCTCTCTGTCGGTACGTTGTCCTTTTTGCCCCCCCCTCTAGCTGTCAGAAACACGTTTAAGCTCTTCACCGTGTTGACTGTCACTTGAACCCAAACCGGCTCAGTGCCACACAACCAAAGCAATGTCTCCCGGATGTTTGCATTGGAAAAAGGTGAAGTGTTTGTTGCTCATCAAGTTTTTCCAACAACACGGCTCTTAGATGTAGGTGGAAAACCCCCCAGCCAATGAACGGATCCTGATACGGATCGAGTTGGATGTTTACTACGTAGTTATTTCCATTGACCACAAGTTAGTTAGACTATTAAACGTTGATGGGATGGGATTTGACTGGTTTTAAGGCTCTCAAAGCTACTTCACATAGGAAGTGTTCAGATATAGACACAGACCCAGGACTCTTACAGGTGAAAATCAGAGGTGATGAAGTCCCACTGTGAAGGTATGTATCCACATGCCTTGGATGATCATATTAATTGTATTAGTGAGAGTTTATACACACCAGGACTTCATTTCATCACATGGATGAAAACTACTCTTATATAAGATGGATACCTAATAAACACTCAGAGGTAGGGTCGATCAGAGCTGCTGTATTACATGAAGAGCGTCCTGTGTTAATGGGAGGTATTGTCTTCTGTCACCCATGAAGTTAGCCAGTAGCCACATAGAACTTTATCCCAGCCAAGATAGATCATGACCTTCTATCTACATGTGCTGGCCAGTCTGTTTTAGAAGTCATGTGATGTTAAAAGCCGTTTTTGGGGTGCCATAGCTCAGTGGGTAGAGTGGTCGTCTGGCAATCGGAAGGTTGCAGGTTCGATTCCCGGTCCTGCAGAAAGCATGTCGAGGTGTCCTTGATCAAGACACTCAACCCCTAACTGCTCCCCGAGTGCCAAATGTTGGCAGCTCACTGCTCCTATACAATAGGTTGGGTCAAAAATGCAAAGAAATCCAAATTTCCCCTTAGGGGACTGATAAGGGAATCCTTTCTTTCTTTTTGTATCGCGCCATCGGGCGTTAAAACTTTCAACCCTCCATTAACTGATTGGGTGCCAGTGGTATGTTACAGAGGAGGAGGGGTAGTTTCTCTTTGAGGTTCCTAATGAGAGGTCCAAGTTACCACACAGATTTAAATGGAGTGTAGGGGATCGAGGCCTGATGCCCTGTCTGACATCCTGCGCGTGTCACAACAAATATTAACTCAGAGCATCAGCTCAGGATCCAGTCACTGTTTTCCTTTTGAGAAATGTTTTCAAAACTGAAGATGTCACCTGTGTGAGTGATGAGACGTTTTCCATTAAAACACTGTGTCCAGATGAACTGATTCACCTTTGCGTGAGTTCCTCACCTGGATTATTGAGCATCATCAAGATGTCTTCAAAACCACTTCTCGGCGCAAGTTGTTTTTAGCACTTTGCAGTATAGGGATTTCCAGCATGCACCACTAATTAACAGCAGAAAAGGTGTTGTTTTCTGCCGTGCTGCCACTGTGTTGTCTTTGAGGGTGGGGAGGCCTGCAGTCAGATCAGACTGAAGATGTCACCTGTGTGTGAGATGACGCATGTAACCCGTAAAACCTTGTGCGTTGAAGTGATTCCATTCTTTTTTATTTTATTTCCTTAACCTGGATTATTGAGCATGCGTCAAGACAACACCAGAGAAGGTGACCACCTGATGTGTCACACACAGGGACTCCATAGCCATGAAAAGAGCAGATGGCTCCTGTTCATGACTGCGACACTGGCATTAAAGTGCATCAGTGGTGTCGTATGACATATATGTTTATTCATCCATCCAATCAAAGAGTAGACTTGGTGTAGTGAGGAACGCGTTGCTTCAGATTTACCTCTGTGCCACGTTAATGGTGCGGCCCCGGCCTTCATTTCACCAGTTGTATCCGAGAATAGGGAGCTTGTGGTAGAATTTGCTTCCCTAAGGGAACTATGTAGTCTGTGACTCAAGTGTGACCTTTCCACAGAAGGTGCAAGCAGCACCTTTTCATCAGCTCCCCACTGGACACTCAGAAGTGCTTTACATCTATGACACACAAAGAGCCCATGTTGTTTTCATGCATTAATCTTGTGATTATTTGTTGGCGTTTGATGGTTACCTGTGAGGGTTTAGATTGTGAAGCATCTTGGGGGATCCTAATAGAGTCCAGCAATCCCAAACGGGGATCCTCAACCTGCAGAAATGTGATAGGTTTGAAACCCAGAATGCTGCAAGTTCTAAAACAAAAATTACAAAAGTCAAATAAAAGCATGTGGAGAGAGAGAAAATTAAGTGCCCATAACAATTATGAGGGGAAATACAATAGAATACAGTGGACTGACAGAAGGCGTTCATCATACGGCAGATAAGTATGGTCAAATTGAAAAGCAGTGCCGACAAGAGCTGAGCCTGTGATGGTAAATGGACTTGTTCTTATGATGGTGCTTTTCTAGTCTAATGACCACTCAAAGGCTAAAGACATTGTCAAATAGAAAGGCTTTAAGAGGTCTAGTAATTGGATGATTAGCCACTCGATCGCCGTCTCCTTCAGAAAGCATGTTGAAGTGTCCTTGACCAAGACACTGAACCCCTAATTGTTCAAGGCCTGTGATGGAATGGCGACCTGTCCAGGGTGTTTCTCACCTTTTGCCCGATGATTGCTGGGATAGGCCCCTGGGTGACTTCACGGCCTGACCTTTAATGAGGGGTTGACTATGGATGGTGCTGTGTTTAACTGTAGTGATTTCATACACTGTACGCTCAGTACCAGTAGCAATGGACACAGTGGACAGCATCTATTGGCAATATGAATGTTAAAATTGGGCTTTTGAGGGGCCTCCGGTAGCATTGGGGGTTAAAACACCTATGTTCAGTGTATCTCTGTGTCATGCAGTTGCATGTTCCAATCTCAGCTGCGACGTTTCCAAACACAGCCGGAGGTCCATAGTTAGTGAGTCATAATTGGCTAAGCCTCACATGGTCATAGGGGTTAGGTTGGATAAAGTATTGTGGGTTCACTAGTGTCCCCCTCTGGGTCGTCCAGGCCTCTTGGTTAAGTGAAGGGAAAGTACTCTGCTTCATTCTCCTCTGACGGCCAAGCACTGTGCTTTCCCCACCACACCATGATGTGTGGACTAGTGAGGGCTAGTGGTCATGTGACTTGGAGGAGACACATGCTACCACTTCCTCCTTCCTGTTGAGGTTCTAGAGGGGATCAGAGAGACACGCTCATAGGCAACTTGGAGAATTTGGGTGTGGAAATTTAGGAAAATGTTTAAGTCCATCACTATAAAGGAGATTATTTGGAGCCATGGTAGCTCAGCAGTAGAGCACACACATCAGGAACTGATGAGCCAGATGTTCTGGGTTTGAACCCACCACAGGGCATCAGGAAGGGCATCCGGCCTTAATCCTCCAAGCTCCATCTAAGTCTGTGTCCACTGCCACAACATGGGGCCTGATGGTGACAGGTCGGACCTCCCTCTCAGCAGAGGGCAGCTGGTGCAGGCTGACTGACAGCCTGGAGGTGACCTGGCACCACACCAGGTCCTTTTCTCCCCATGAGCTCCTTGTTCAGTTCGGCAGGGCATCATATGGTTTTTTCAATGCTGTTTGTCTTGCTGGTAATTAGGTAAAATCTGTCCACATTAC
>OMLC01096315.1:0-19349 GCA_900302585.1 Regalecus glesne | reverse complement strand
ACAGTTGTGTGGGCACAGTCTCTTATATGTGCTAAACTCAGGAGAGGGATTGGCTGTAAATTCTGTCCTGCATACGTTTCTACCTGTCTTGGCATCTGAGGTACTCATCTTGTTGTTCTTTCTTGCTATGCTCTCTCTCTCTCTCTCTCTCTCTCTCTCTCTCTCTCTAACATACACATGTACTCATGCATACATGGGCCCTCACTCCTTTGTTTACCTTCAACTCAATTGCCTCTCAGTTGTTGGTCCTCTCCCCTCCTCTTCCCTCTCTCCCTCTCCTTGGGAATCCATTGAGGATTCACAACATTAGCATTGTAGACTGGATTAAGCAACGCACAATGCCTGATGAGGGGGTGGGTGAGAATCAATGGTAAGATGTGCTTTCCTAAGCTCCTGAACATCCTCTGACATGTCAACCAATTAGCCGTGTCAAACAGGGATAACTTTACCCCGTGTGCAAGGTTGTCATATGGCTTGACGAGATAAGCACATCCATAGGATATAGAGAGTGAGCCTTTTGTGTTTGTTGCTGCATATTTGTGTCTTTGTAAAAGGCGGCGGAAAGTCTCATGTAGGATACATCTCGCAGTTGTTTGGAGGTTCATTTGATAAATCTTGAACGCAATCGTGGATGCAAGCTGCCAAAATTGGTATTATGAGGAGGATGGCTGGTGTCTCCCTTAGAGATAGGGTGAGAAGTTCAGTCATCCGTGAGGGACTCGGAGTAGAGCCGTTGCTCCTTAGCGTATAAAGGAGTCAGTTGAGGTTGGCTGGGCATCTAGTAAGGATGCCACCTGGTCTCCTCCCTAGTGAGGTGTTCCAGACACGTCCAGCTAGGACGAGGCTGTGGGGTACACCGAGGACCAGGTGTTGGGATTATATATCCACAATGGCTTGGAAACATCTCAGGACCATCCGGTCAGAGCTAGTTGATGCAGCCAGGGAAAGGGAAGATTTGGGTTACCTACTGGAACTGCTACCTCTGCAACCTGACTTTGGATAAGCTGTTGACTTTGGTTGGATAAATGGATGGATGGGTGGGTGAATGGGTGATCTCCTGCATGCATTGCTCTTTGACTCTGGCAGCTTGCCATTCATCTCTCATTGCAGTTGCATGTAATTAAATAGAGAAGTAGTCATGATGTCCTTTTTCCTTGCCTGTAAGAAATACCTGCGTATCCTCACACATATATATGTGTGTGTGTGTGTGTGTGTGTGTGTGTGTATTCCACAATACATACAACAACACTGTTTCTCTATTCATCTCTCAGAAGCGTTTACAACTACACTAGGCAGCAAACTGGCAGTATATTAGTAAGCAATATGTGCAGGTGATCACAGATTAATCATAATGAAGCTGAAGAATACAGAAAGCTGTAATAATGAACTGAAGAATGAGTTCCAACTGCAACTTATGAGCTTAATTAGACTTTATATCTACTATTACTTTAGGCTGCTCCCATTAGGGAGATCTGCGTATCATCAATCTTTGTCTCATCCTGTCCTCTGCATCTTCCTCTGTCACACAGACATCTCCATGTCGTCCCTCACCACATCCATAAACCTCCTCTTCTCCTTTTGCCTGGCAGCTCCGTATTCAGCATCCTTGTCCCAGTATACAGCATCTCTCCTCCTCACATGTCCAAACCATCTCAGTTTTGTTTCTCTTATTTTGTCTCCAAACCATCCAACCTGTGCTCTCTCTCTCTTTCTCTCTCTCTTTTTCTCTGCCACCTCCAGCTCTGCCTCCTATCTTTTTGTCTATGCTACTGTCGCCAAACTATACTACATAACTGGTCTCATTACCGTCTTGTAAATCTTCCCTTTCACTCTTACTGATACCCTTCTGTCACAAACCACCCATGACACTCTTCTTTATTGATCAGGCTGTATATGATATTGTCTAATCTAGATGTATTCACATTACTATAACTCTAAATTAACACAAACACGTAGCGATGGGTGACAGTTTAACTGTAAAAACCAACACGATCAAAAGGACAGGAAAGCCACTCCATTTGGTCAATTTGCTCTTAGAATGAATTGTGTCCCCTGCATTTAACCCATCATATTGTAAAGGAGCGGTAGTTGCAGCACCTGGTGAGCAGTTAGGGGTTCAGGGTCTTCCTCAAGGACACTTCAGTATGCTTTCTGAAGGAACTGAGGATTGGACCAGTGACCATCTGATTAATAGATTACCTGCTCTACTTCCTGACCCATGCCTTCCTCAAAAAGAAAAAAATTCTTAGTGAGGTGTCAGTCCACCATGAGCCTCCAGAACACCTTCACTTTTCCTTTTCATAGATTCTACAAGTCTCCATCCCCTTGTTTGTTGTTTTGATGATGGGGGTGGAAAGCTGTCTGCAATGTTGGTCCAACATCTCCCATAGGTGTTGAGGAAGGTTGAGATCTGGTGAATGTGACGGCCATTGTATATGATTTGCATCATTTCCACACTCATCAAACTATTCAGAGACTCCTTGTGCCCTGTGGATGGGGGCATTGTCACTCTGGAAGAGAACATTCCCATCAGGATAGTGATGTTAAGAGGTGGCATAGCTCAGTGGGTAGGGTTGTCACCTAGTAATCAGAGATTGGTGGTTCGACCCCTGATCCTGCAGACACGTGGAGGTGTCCTCGAGTAAGACACTGAACCCCTAATTGCTCCCTGAGCGTCAGATGGCAGCTGCTCACTGTTCCTATACAATACGATGGGTTAAAATGGAGAGAATTCTAAATTTCCCCTTGTGGGATCGATATGGGATTTAAAATAATAAAATAAATAAAATGTTTCATCGCAGGGTAAAAGTGATCACTCAGAATAACTTTATTACCTTTCAGTGACCTTTCTTTCCAATGGGGTAATTGGACCCAAACCATGCCAGTAAAATGCCCCCCACAGCATAACAGATCCCCCTCATTGTAGGAGTCAAGCATTCAGGTTCTTGTTCTTTCATGTGTCACCCACTGGTAAATACAGCATAAACACTACTCTGCTTACATAATATAATTATGTCTTTGTGTGTAACACTAGACTCATAATATTAAAGTAACAAAATATACCTTTTGTTGCATATCCTTAGCTCTATAGGCTAATGAGCCAAAACATTATGACCACTCACAGGTGAACCACATAATGTTGATCATCCCCTAACAAGAGTATTTGTTGTGATCTGGGGGGAGTAGATGGAAAGCAAACAATCTGTTCCTGTAGTCCACATGTTGGGTGCAGCAGAAACAGATAGGAGTAAAGACCTGGATGACTTTGACAAGGACTAAATTGTTGTGGCCAGATGACTTGGTCAGTGCATCTCTGAAATAGCAAGGCTTTTGGTATGCTTCTGGTCAGCAGTAGTGAGTATCTACTGACAGTAGCCTTGGGATGGACGATATTGGGTGCACAATGTACATTGATGTGTGAGGGCACATTGATGGCTATCCCCTCTGGTCCACACCAAGAACGGTGTACTATGGCATAAGTCACAGACACATCTAATAGTGGTTACAGGATGGGGCTGCGGTGGCAAGCACTAGAGTGCACGCCTCCAAGTTAGGCACTGTGGGTTCGGTCCCACCATGGGGCATCAGGAAAGCGCATCCAGACTTAATCCCCCATGCTGGGGTAAATGTAAAGCATATATTTTGAAGTGTTTTGAGTGTTCACTAGGCTACAAAAGTGCTATATAATTAGCTCATTTACCATTTATGAGACATGTGGTCATAATGTTTTGTCTCATCAGTGTGTGTCCCAGTAATGCTATATAAAGAGACTGACTTCATTTTATTGTCTCATTGTCAACCCAAGTGGGAAATTATTTCAAGCTCTTTTTTTCCATACACCAACTCCGTAAACCAACCCCGTCTGTGTGCCCAGTCAGCCCTGCCTCTTCTGAGAATTTCCCACGTTTGCACGTATTCACTTTTCCTCATGCATCATATCCTGTATGACCAGGCCGACCAGGAAGTAATCAGGAAACTGTCCGGAGTTACAACGACAGGTTGCATTGTTTAGCATTTAAATAGCTCCCTGTCCCTCTACCGCTGCTAGGAACAAAATTGCCCTGCCAGGCGGATCTTAGCATTCTCCCATAGCCCGTTGTTTTCCAAGTTTGAGCTGTGCTTGGCTGACTGGCTTTAGGACAGCTGTGAATGAAGGGCACTCACTGCTCAGTCAGGGGTGAAGACAGAGGCATCGAACTGAGGCTGGCCATCCTGTGCTATTCCTTCATGTCACCCTTTCTGACTTTAATGGCCATATGTGTGTGTGTTTGCGTGCACGCTTCGACGATGCTACCTGCAAAACCTCAGGTAATGAATCAATGACGGTTCCCTCAAGGATCCTTCTATGGAAAACCCAAGGCCTTGCCCTAGAGTAGTTCATTTAAAGTCCCTCAGTGGATTATAGATACTGATACATGTGGCTTTCTCAGAATGGAAACAAAAAAAACCAGAATTAAGACCATAATCTGAATTCTCGTTTACAAATCAGAAGCTGCTGAATACGGGAAACATTTGTTGAACAGAATGTATAAGATAAGATACAATATTTCCTTATGAGTCCCACAAGGGGAAATTTGCAATATGTGAATATATGATTCAGTTCCTACCAACAAAAATGCCCCCCCCCCAATATAGTTCAAGGGAAATTTGGTGTTTGTAAAGAAAGTGTTGGACATCCATTAGTCAAAAATATTATGTCTTGAACTTGAGTTTGCTGAAATTTTATACACATTTCCTTCTATTACCTGGGTCGCCACATTTTTATTTTTTAACGTCAATGTACTGCTTTTTTCCTGCTTTTTAGCGGTAACAGCCACAGCTGGCAACAACCAAGGTAGCTCAGTGGGCAGAGCGATCATCTGTCAATCAGAAGGTTACAGGATCGATCCCTGATCCCGCATACAGCATGTCGAGGTGTCTTTGAGCAAGACGCTGAACCCCTAACTGCTCCCCGAGCGCCATATGGTGGCAGCTCACTGCTCCTATACAATAGGATGGGTTAAAATACAGAGAAATCCAAATTTCCCCATGTGGGACTGATAAGGGAATCCTTGTTTTTATTATTTATTAACAACTAGCTCATTAGGAGCAGTTGGAGGCTAGGTGACTTGCTCGGGGACACCTTAAACCTATTTGCAAGGAGGAGCTAAGGGTCAAACTGGCAATCGACAAGCTGACGTACCTCTTGAGCAGTGGCTCAGGAGGTTTCGCGTGATTTCATTTCATGATCTTCTAGTCTGCATATTTATGAGCATAGCAGTCGTGATCGGTATGTGAAATAATCAGAAAACTTCACACTCATGGGATGAAGGCATAGAAACAGTACACATTCCCCATAATCTTTGTCCCATGGTAACCAGGCAACACCAGCCTCAGCTCTGAGATAAAAGCAAGGGCGACGGACACCGAAACAAGGCAACCGACAGGAAAGGAAAATATGCTTGGAAATGTTCAATGCGGCTGCTGTTGTAATGCTTTTATCAAAGAAGGTTTATATCTGGAATTATAGAGACAGTAAGAGGCTGAGAGAACATTAAAGACCGTTTTCGAGGCTTTTAGGATAGTGACTGATGATGATTTGTAGAACTCACAATAGATCCGAGTTACATTTCCTTTTTCTCCAAAGTGATGTTATTTTCATGTTCCACAAACAAGTTCCCTTCCCATGTAAGGCTCTATATAGAGGGTGAGAGAGGTTCATTTGTACGTGTCATGATTAGTCTCCACGTCGTGGGGATGGTCAAGGACTTGGATGGATCTTGGAGGGATTAAGGCTGGATACCCTTCCTGATGCCCCATGGTGGGTTTGAACCTGCTGCCTCTGGCTCCTCAGTTCCCAAAGCGAGCCCTCTAACCACTGAATTGGGAATGAGTATGTTCAGGAAAAATAGGCTCTGACATAGTAAAAAGAAAGCCGTGGACATAGTGGCGTAGATGTTAGCACTATTGCTTCACAGCAAGACAGTCCTGGGTTTCCCAGGCTGTCCCAGGTCCTTTCTGTGTGGAGGTCGCATGTCCTCCCTGTCTGTGTGGGTTCCTTCCACGTACTCTGGTTTCCTCCTGCCATCAAATATATATATAAGTTAGGGTTGATACTCCTGCCTGTACCAAGGGAATAAGAGGAAGAGCTGGAGTTGGTCCCTGGGCGCTGCAGCTGCTCACTGCTCCTTTACAATAGGATGGGTTAGATACAGTGAACATTTTTCATCATATGCATGTACAATGACTATTTTCCTAGTTTCTTCTAATCGATATACTGGTTTGATATGGATATCTGTTTATATTCTTATGGGGTTTAAGAGGGAAATGAAAAATTCCAAGTAACACAACACTAATGAAATTTGTCTTGATGCATGCTCAGTAGTTCAGGTAAGGGAATAACAAAAAGAGGTGAATCGGTTCAACTGGATCAGAAGTTTATTCAGAAACGTATGGTCATTCAGACTGGTGACATCTGAATGTAATCAGAGCTGACTGTAGCACTCCCCCCTTATAAACAGTAATTAAATTGTCTTTTCAAAATCAAATACCTGTAATACGTACAATGAATGTACAATGGAGGTCAGCTTTAAGAATAGAAGGATGCTTCCGCTGAGTGATGGCTACGGGACTTTTGATTCATTCGCATGGCCTAAATTGTCCGTAAGAGAAGGTGTGAAGTCAGTGCAGCATTTTATGCAACCATTCTCAGCATATCTGTGTCTCTGTGTCCATCTTGGATTTTCCCCCGAGCCATGGGGTGGGGCGGGGCGAAGCTGTCTGTCTGTACACAGGATCTTGTGCTCTCTCAGCTCCTCAATAATTCAATGGAAAGAGGAGACGTCGGTTCTGGTATAATTACTGTGTGAGGGTGACATGCTCCGCTGTCAAGGACAAGATTGGACCAGGCTTTACAGTGCTGAAGGGAGCTAAATGACATACCAGCAGTCCATGGTGAGGCAATGTCCCAGAAAAGTGACAGGCTCAATTGATGGTGAAACTAGGGGTGATGTAGGGGAATCTTGAAAGCCATTGTGAAGAAATCCGTTGTTTGTTTATTTTTATGACAAGGCATACTTGTTAACACCAGTTACAGAATGGTGTTGAGTGCAGCCTTTTGAAAATGTCCCCCATTCTTATTCTTCATTTCTCGACCACAGAGGATTACCTTTGATCTTGGATTACTTAGAGGCCTTGCCATAGTTAAAATGATCCTAGAAAGCTGGGATGAGCCAAGACTATTCTGCTGCAGACACTACATTGCTGCTGTAACTACCCTCATGTCTCTGAAGGTATTCATAATAATAGTATTAAAGTATTATGCAATTTGAGGGCATAATCCCAGGGTTCCATGTGTTAATTTTGAAAATTGAAAAATAAAATATTGCTACAAAACACCAGCCCTATATTCTAAAATTATGGAAGTTATTCAGGGGTAAATTTGGTAAGACAAGATCTTCCTTCATTAGTCCCATGAGGGAAAATGTGCAGTGTTATAGCAGCAAATAGAAAAGCAGAACAGAGGCAGGAGAATAAAATAAAAAAGATTTGGCAGTTCAAATTGCATATGGAATTATTCTTATTGCACTGTGAACTGATATAGCATTTGTATTGTACATCTTACTGCATATTGGATTTAAGTACTGACATACTGCATGGTATGAAGTCAAATTATCAGTTTTGGTGTGTATTGAGAGAGCAGTGCTGGTTATATAGTCTGACAGCTGTAGGAAGGAAAGATCTGTGATGACTCTCCTTTAGACACATTGGACGGAGCAGCCTGTCACTGAAGGAGCTCTCCAGTATAGTGAGAGAATCCTACATGGGTTAGAATCTATTGTCCATCATGGAGGACAGCTCAACCATCATCCTCCTTTCTCCCACCACCTCCACAGTGTTTAAGGAGTGTCCCAGGACAGAGCTGTTCTTCTCAATCACTTCATTGAGTCTCTTCCCATCTGCAGCTGAGATGCTGCTGCCTCAGCAGATCACTCCATAAAAAATGGCTGCTATCACAGTGTCATAAAATACCTTGAGGAGTGTCCCCTGTACTCCAGAAGACCTCAGTCTCCTCAGCAGACACAGCCTGCTCTGGCCCTTCTTATAGAGTGCTGTTGAGTGGTCAGTCCAGTCCAGTTTATTATCCAGGTGAACCCCCGGGTACTTGTAAGATGTCACCATCTCAATCTCCATCCTCTGGATGTTCACCGGTATATAGATCTCTTCATTTAAATCGTGTAGTCAAAGCTTAGAGGGAAGCTTATCAGGACATGCTACCTCAGTTGTTGCTTGGTGTCTGCTTATTGGATAATTCAATGGCTTGGTATTGCACAAATTGTCTTTCTGCATCTGTCTATCCATCATTCTTGGTGAGTCGTATCTTTTAGAATAACAGACTCTTCACAAAGCAGGTTGGCTCACGGATCCTCCAATGATTCATGACAAGATGTTACAAGGTTTCGATGAAAAACATCAAACAAAGGGCATCAAAAGCTGAGGTGTTTACTGTGCATTGTCTTCATGCTGTCACAGCACGCTCTTTGCATGCTTACAGTGGAACACCAGATTTTACTCACCTGATAATGAAACTGCTGCGCTATGATGGAGCGCTGAAAAAGGAGGGGGCATAATTAAGGAGGTGCAGCAGTCGTCTTGCGTCCCTGGTTCCTTCAGAAAGTATGTCGAAGTGTCCTTGAGCCTAGCTCTCAACAGCTAGCTGCTCAAGCCCTGTGGTGAAATGACGACCTGCCCAGGGTGTCTCCCTGCCTTTCACTCAATGAGCGCTGCCATAGGCTCCAGCATGACTGTGCGACCAGACTTCAGATAAGTGGTTGACGATGGATGGATGGATAATGGAAATTAATGTGACTTTGTCCTCCATTAATGCCAGCTTTCATCTTGCACTCAGTAACAGAATCAATAGGATCTCAATATAGTCGACTAAACAGCAATTCATCCTCTTGTTTGTAGTGTCTGTGGCAGAGTCTTGATTTGCCAGCTTCAGGTGACAGAGGTCCGCTTTTAGGTATCGCATTTAGTCCCCGCGTCATAGGGCTGGACATCGTCTTAAATGGAGCATTGGGCGATTAAAGCGAGATCCCCTTCCTGACGCCCGTGTGCAGGGATTGAATCTGTGACGTCTGGCTTGTCATTTCCTGAACTGCACTCTACCCCTGAGCTTCTTGAAATTATGATGACGTTGGTGATGATGTGATGTGTGATGATGTGACACACACAGCATACGGAGGTTCCAGTATATCTCCATCATCACATAGCAGATGGTTTGTGGTTTTACTGTACACAAGACCTGCAGAGTAAGCCTATGAGGCACAGCAGTTCATCTTTTGTGGTTTCATTTCCTCCTCCCTGGAAGTCAAATCCTCCTTGCTTCTTGAAGTGAGAACAAACTGCTCATATACGTCAAAGCAAAGTCATGACACACTTATGTAATCTTTGCCATAATGACTTGTGTAAGGCTTCATGAATGGTGCCCCGGCTCAGCAGCCTCCTTGCCAAGCACACCTCAGGGAGAACGTATCAGAAGCCAGGGGAGAAGGGCCAGGTAAAGCGTTTGATAACGGCCGACCAACGACACAGAAAAGCTGTTTGACACTAATTAGGTTCTGTTCCCTTCATCTAGAGTTTAATTTAAATGAGGTTTTCCACCCATTTCTGCAGAAAATACCAGCTTCCTCTCAAGCTTTCTGAGTGTGGGGGTAGTGGACAGGTAAGCTAATACCCCAAAACTGTATTATTGGGGTCTGTAGTGAGAGTAGGGAGCAGGTTGAGAGGTGTCTGGAGAGGTGGAGGTCTGTGCTGGAGAGAAGAGGAGTATGAATGTCAGTAGGAGCAAGAAGGAATGCATATGTGTGAATGAGAGGGGAGACGGAGGAATGGTGAGGATGTAAGGTGAGGAAGATGGATGAGTTTAAATACTTTGGGTCAACTCTTCAAGGTAACAGGGAGTGTGGAGGAGAGGTGAAGAAGAGCGAGCAAGCAGGGTGGAGTGGGTGGAGAAGAGTGTCAGGGGTGATTAGTGACAGAAGGGTACCAGCAAGAGTTAAAGAGAAGGTTTACGGTGGTGGTGAGACCAGCAATGTTGTGTGGTTTAGACCGTACCACTGACAGGAGGTGGAGCTGGAGTTGAAGATGTTCAGGTTTTTATCAGGAGTGACAAAGGACAGGATTAGGAAGGAGTCTATTAGAGGGACAGCTTAAGTTGGACAGTTTAGACACAAAGCAAGAGAGGCATGATTGAGATGATCTGAACATGTGTGGAGGAGAGATGCTGGTATACTGGGAGAAGGATGGTGGATATGGAGCTACCAGGCAAGAGGAGAAGAGGAAGACCAAAGAGGAGGTTTATGGATGTGGTGAGGAGGACATACAGGTGACTGGTGTGACAGAGGAAGATGTAGAGGACAGGAAGAGATGGAGATGATGATCTGCTGTGGAGACCATTCATGGAAGCAGCTGAGAATAGTAGTAGTAGTAGTAGTATTAGTAGTTATAGTAGTGGTGGTGGTGGTGGTAGTAGTAGCAGTAGTGGTAGTAGTTATAGTAGTAGTAGTAGTGGTGGTAGTAGTTATAGTAGTAGTAGTAGTGGTGGTAGTAGTTATAGTAGTAGTAGTGGTAGTAGTTATAGTAGTAGTAATAGTAGTGGTGGTGGTAATAGTAGTGGTGGTAGTAGTAGTTGTTTATTGTACTCAACAACAGTTGTTTCTGTAATGGAGTCTCCCAGCTAGAGAATTAAACATGATTGTACCTGTACAACTGGAGGGACAGTAAACATCCTGAATCTTGAATGGCATCCAAACAATATCTGATCTCTTGTATTCTTCCTACTTTCAGTGCCACACGTTAATTTTGGTTTTTAATGATCAGGCTCCCCGTAACATGGTTGATTTGTTCCTTAAAGTAAATTTCAAGTCAGCTTCATTATCGTCATTATCTTTTAGTTAGAATTGTAATGAACTGTCACTCAGTAAGCCATGGTAAACAGTTGACTGCTATAATGGAATATATATACTTAGGAAAAGAAACCAAAGCCAGTGCACCGCAAGGGCATGTAGGAAGTAGTTCAACACTGACCGAAGAACTACTGAAAGCCATAAAAGAAAACATAAAGGTAGTCAATCATTCCTTGATAGGCAACAAGTGAGGAGCATTATCACAAACATGTGGTGGCAATCAGAAGACCAGTAAAGCTGAACACTAATTAGATGTAGGTGATGGTCATAAAGACCACGGTGTGACAGTACCCTCCATGACGCATAGCCCTAGCCACTTGGGACCAACCCTGAGAGTGTAAGGTGGGCTGATTTGGGTAGAATCCCAGACCAGAAATCCTCAAACATCTCGAGGAGGTGTCATGGGGAACTTTCTCAGCCAAGGGACAGGAACCACTGGCTTGAGAAGGAAGACATGAAGAGGGTTGAATATGGTAGTGACTGTATAGTGCATGTTTATATGTTCGCTCGTTGACCCTCTGGAGAACCCTGAGGGGCCCATTGAACCGGGGGCTCAATTTACAGTAGGGCAGGGGGAGATTAATGTTCCTAGTGGAGAGCCAGACTCAGCCTCAGGTTTGTAAATGGGGGCTTCCCTCTGGTAAGGGTCCGCCTGCTCTTTCTTACTGGGGCCTGTTGAAGCTAGATATGAGCAATGTTCCACATCTGGTTGGAGTGAAAAAAAACCCAAGTTGTCCACAGTAGGCACTTCAGTCGGGCCTGGGTCCCAAGGGAACAAGGGAGCCTGATATCTGGAAACATATTAGAAAGGGGTCATGTTAGTAGATGAACAGCGGGGGATTTCTGTGAGCCCTTTGCCCAGGGGAGGAACTGGCAATGTGAGGCGCAGCGTAACTCCTACTTTACTCATGAATGCCTTCCGCACCTGCGACTTGAGGGCTGCAATGTGTAACTGTCATCTGGAAAGACATGGTGCCAGAAGACCTATTTGAAAACAATCTCAGTAATCTGTATGCTAGTAGAGAGACTAGAGAAAGAAATGAAATGGCTTGACTTGGAGAATCTGACAACCGCTATCAGAATTGTAGTATAACCATTAGAAAAGAGAAGATAAGTTATAAAGTCATGGGATAACAGAGACCAAGGTCACTCAGGTGCAGTGTGAAGGGGGGGGCTTGAATTTGACACAATAGGACATGACTTAATATATCTACCAGTATTTTGGGCCAAGGCAGACCACCACTACTTCTCAGAAAGTATTGAAGTGCTGCAGGCAACATCTGGGTGTCTGGTAGCCAGAGATGTATGTGCCCATGTTATCAACCAATCTCTTTCCACTGCAGGGATGTAGGTGAGCGAAGGAAGACAAGAAGGTTCTTGCCAAAATATGCTTCTGCTTCAACCTTCCATTGCTCTGTATTCCATCCCTCTGGGCTGATCACATAACCAAAGAAGGACATAATGAGCCTCTCAGCCTCAACATAGGCTTGGTTTTACGTGGTGTGCTGGAGAACCTCTTTGACCTGTTGGATGTGCTCCTCTAAGCTGAGGGAATGGATGAGATGTCATCCCCCAAACCTGCCCCAGACAATACAAAGGAAGTCATCAGTCTTTGATGATAGGTGAGGAGTATAATGGATTCAGTCCATGATAGGCAACAAGCAAGGGGCGTAATGGAGAACAGGAGGCTGTGGTTAGATGGCTGCTGAAGCTTGAATGCTGATCAGTTGTCGCCGCAGTAATTGGAAATGATGGTGTGACACTTTTATGGCAATTGTATATTAAGGTTGTTATTTAAAATGCTAGTTCCTTCAACTGACAAAGAATAATTTAGGTAGACTTGCAGTAGAATTTAGGGGATAAAATATGAGCTTCTTTTAACCTGAAACTGACACATCTCTATATCTTTGGTGCTCAATGAAGGATGTTCCATTAAAGGAAAATTTCACCCAAACATTGATTTAAAAATACATTGCCATGGTGTTTCTGAGCTTCCACATTTACAGCAGGAAGAATATGGTATGAATTTGTCTAAAAACAGGCTTATTGCTCATTTGCTTTGGTTCAAACTGTAGTTTTGAGTTTTGTGGGCACTTTTCGAATGATTTATTAGCAAGTGCCAAAGATGATTTTGACAGATTTGTTTTTTCCTCCCTAAAATGATGGATTGCAGCTAAGAGGAAAACATTCTGGAGCTGAGGAGCTCTTCAGCAGACAGGTAATGACACATCAACATAATGGATGTTGATGTGTCAGACATGGCTGTAGATATTCCCAGTTGTGTACACTCAGGGTTAATTGATAACTGAGGTTCATGAAAGGATGCACATTAAATCATGGCCAACGAGCTTGCCTGTATGGTTCCAGTCTTTTAAAGAAAAACTCTCACGAGCATTAGGGTTCCCCGCATCTGAAATGCATTCTGAATGAATAATTAAGATGGAAACTTAACTTATATGAACTTACTTATGACATTATTATTTCAAAGGTGCTGCATGAGTGCATTAAGTTGCAACATGTTCAGGTAAGTCAGCTTTTACTTAAGCCATTTCAGATTAACCGCATGATTTATCTCCTTACGTATGCTTTACAAATTGAAAGCAGTAACTATTTGATCAATGCCTTGCCCACTGATCTCTTGTGTGGTATTGTGTTGCACCGCTTAACTTAAATATGATGCTGTCTCATGTGTTTGGATATCAGGTGTCTCTGGAGATGGTTACCTGAATGGTGGAAATAGCCTATTGTTCCCTATGAGTGGATTTGCATCTATGTAGGCTCCAGCTGTGTCATGGTCTAAAACTCCAAGCAGAGAAACAGATAGCACGTTTTATCTACATCTGTTATGACAGCATTTTAAATGACTGTGTTCGCAGTGTGGTGCAGTATCTCTAAGTAATGATGCCAGAAAATATCTAGACACATCCAGACCAGGGTTGATTTAATCCTGTCATACGCCCCTAGGCTTGGCTAAGCCCATGGGCCTCTTCTGCTCCCCACAACCACATGTCCTGAACCACAACAAACCAATTTGCCTCTGCACATAGCAGTATTGTAGTGTGTTGCCAGCACTTGAGGCAAGGAAAGTATTGCGCCCCCTAAAATGCTGTAAAACGTTACATGGCAACGTTTATTTGCACCGTCATGTTGAAAAACCATGTAGAATGTTTTAACATTGGGAGATTGTCTGTATGAGGGGGAGGGCATACTATCGATTCATTATTGCTACTTTTTTTCTTTTGAAATTCTGCACCCCTAAGAATTTTGTGTCCAGGGACACTGCCCCTCTGCCCCCGTCCACACTATGCCACTGACACATAGTGATGCTACTAAGCCCCGCCTCACCACAACAAGCATACTGTACATGGATTTACTACATTTTATCATTTAAAAGATATGAAATCACCCTCCAACAGAATGACATGTCACACCTCAAGAAGTCAGCACAACTACAGTCACTACCACCAATACAACAGAGCACACCAGAGGACTGGCAAGCTAGTTAAGTAGTATTCTATTAGTCAACCAATCTTCTTTGCTTAGGACCTTGATTAGTAGAAGATACGCATTTGAGTCTACTAATTAAGGTCCTTCGGGAAGATGATTGGTTGACCGATAGAATCAGGAGTGCCAGTGCTTGGTTGAAACAAAGATCTGCACCCACAGCCGGCCTTCCGGATCACTTTGGACACCCTTAGTCTAGAGCATGATAACATGCATAAATGTTAAACACTGACTTACCCTTGGAAGTGTTCGCACCTGGTTTTCTTGGCAGCAAAGTCCCAGAAAGTCATCGTATGGCTGAGTTGTATGACTGGTACCTGCCGCTTTGTTGCTTTGACACCCCCCCCCATTTCCTTTGGTCATCATCAGTTACAATGAAATTTGCCCTCTACATTTGACCCATCTTATTGTGCAGGAGCAGTGAGTGACTGTTTTACTCGGGGACCAACTCTAGTTCTTTTTCTTACTGTCTGGGTCAGGGGTATAGGCAGGAGTATTAACCCTAGCATGTGTGTCTTTTTGATGGTAGAAGAAAACTGGAGCATCCAGAGAAAACCCAGGACCTTCTTGCTGTGAGGCAACTTTGTAAACCAGTGGGCCATCGTGCCACAAGGTACTTATGTCAGATTTAGCCACTAGGGTCATTTTCATCTGTTGTCCCCCAAGCAGTTAGGAGTTCAGTGTCTTGCTCAAGGACACATCAGCATACCTTTTTGAAGGTACTTGGGATTGAACCGCCATTCTAACAGCAGGTCATGTTGGTGTCGGTCCCTGTTAGCCAATTACCTGGTCAACCAGAACTGTGGTACCTCAGGTTACAAGGCCAGAATGTCTTTAAATACCTTTCTACAGATAATTTGGAATGTCTCAGTAGGTAAGTAAGTAAAGCTTTACTGATATAGCACTTTTAAAAACACAGTTACAAAGTCCTATACATAAAACGCCGATAAGCGGTTGATAGTGGATGGATGGATGGAGAGTAAATAAATTAAATTAAATTACTATAAAACATGCTATGGAAAGACACAGATCAGCTAAAAACCACCCACAACAGAAGGTAGAGATGGAGATAAAAAGACTTCCCTAAAAAGATGGGTTTTTAGAAGCTGCTTAAAACACTCAAAAGATTCTGAAAATCTAATGGATTGAGGAAGATTATTACAGAAGTTTTAGGCTAAAACTCAAAGCGAGCAATTACCTTTTATTTAGCAGTTGGGGTGGGGGATGGATAAAAGACAGAGGTTTGAAGATCGGAGTGGTTTGGAAGTGGGATGAGGAGTGAAGGGATCAGAAATATAACTGGAGCCAGGTCATGCAGTGCTTTAATTGTAGTCAATAAGATCTTGTTTGTTATTCTGATTTTACAGGAAGCCAATGGAGAGATGAAAACTGGGTAGCGTGGGACCCACGGTTTGTTCTTGTGAGTAATCCACCATCAGCATTCTGAACCAGCTGTAAACAATTTGAACTAGCTTAATTTAGGCAAGAATAGAGGGAGTTGCAATAATTTAGACAAAGTGTGAATTATTATTTCAAGCTCTTTAAAGACAAATTATATCTGAATATTGGGATAATTCTTAGAAATGAAGACAAGCTTCGTAACATGGTGATCAAAAGACATATTCTGATCAGTGATGACACCGAAATTTTTAGCATATTTGTGATGCTTGAATGAAGCAATCATGGATGAAGGACAGTTGATTCGGGTTATTGGGTTTGGCAGGGATATAGATCTGAGTATCACCGGCATAACAGTGGTATGACATGTCTCAAAAGCAGCTAAGCATGTGTAAAGAGAAGAGGATTGGCTCAAGGACAGACCCTGAGGGACTCCACACTGTTGGGCAGCTGACTAGTCAACATGATTGCTAATACAGACATTAAATATATATTCATCAGATGAGAGAGCGAGGTCCATATTTATGTCACAATTGGTCCCCACATATCAGGGGTGGACACTGACTTAGATGGAGTGTTGGGGATTAGGGTGGATTCCCTTCCTGACACCCCATGGTTCAAACCCACAGCATCTGCCTCATCAGTTCTCAAAGTGCATGGTATGCCACTGAGCTAGTGCAGCCCCTATTCCTCAGATAAGAGTAAAATTTATTTAACACTGTAGCAGAAATGCTAACTTAATTCTCCCACCTACCAAGATGACATGATCGATGGTATCGAAGGTAGCAGTTAAATCTAGAAGAATCAGAATATTCACCTTTATCATTATGCATAAGAATTTCAAAGGACACTCTTAATCATGCAGTCTAAGTAGTGTGATTATGGCAAAAGCTGGTTTGAAAGTAATTAGAAATATTATGATCCTCAATCAGTTTCAGGATTTTGGATGAAAATGAAAGTTTTAAAATCGGTGGGAAGAAATGGCTAAATCTGTAAACAGGTGTGGCTTTGTCCTATGTTGTATTTGTTTGTGTATATGTGTATGTGCATGCTCCTGTACACCATACATGTAAAAGTCTATATCCATACTTATGTTGCATTATGTTAATGAATATAAGCCTTAGCATGACGTTTGCAGAAGTAGAAATGTGGAAGTCTCATCATGTTCACATGCCAAAAATGTATCTCAGTTTGTTGTATCTATTCGCACAGTTTATTATTGCACGGATGAAAAGTAATAGAATGAGGTACATAGTGTATGTATGTGCACACACACGCACACACAAATCCAACCCAAGCTGCTAGACCTGTGCCTTGTCTTGTCATGACAGCCAAGATTAATCTGACTCATTTTCCCAAAACCTCAGTGAGTGCTGTATGCAAAATAAGGCTTGGCTGTATCCTGAAGGTAAGTAAAATTAAATAGTGATTTCTTGCAGGCAGGAGGATTGAAGGAAAAAAAAGACGCCCTGTTTTAAAATACCCAAGAGCTCTGGCATCTCTATGAACAATCCATTACAGTAGGGGCAATAACAATAGACACTACATTAAATACCCTTCCAAGAAGTGCACAACTAGCCAACTTTCAATGCATAAGCCTGATGCTGAAGTGTATGTTGCTGCATGAGAGAATTCCCGTAAGAAGTTGACAGCAAACTTGGACTGGATTGCATCAGCTTCTTGCTAATCAATGGTTTGGCGTTGAAAAGCTAGAGGCAGAGCATATCTTTGTACAGAGGCCAACCCCATGCTGAGGGAGACTAATGCCTTGGTGGTAGTATAGCTAAACTGGCCCCTGCCACTGGCTGACAGTCAGCTTGTTAAACCTGTAAACATCAGCATGGTTTGTCAGGATGGGAGAAAGCCTGCATCAGTGGAGGCTAGCTGCTGCTTCACTCACCGTGCATACACACATACACATACATAGATGTACACACACATTCACATATATACACATATACACACACATACATTTAGCATATAGATACACATGCACACACACACACATAGAGCCAGGTGGTGTGGTGAGTGCCAGACCTTACTTTCAGCTCTCCTGAGTGCAATTGGTAACGTGAGCCGCCTGTTAGAATAACCAAGTTATACAAATGCTTCCTTGCCTCAGAGACATCATGGACCTGAGCCCAAAACGGTCTTTGGTTTAACTCTTGATATTTACCCTATGATGAATATTGTATTTCAAGCTTTCAAAGTAACTTTGGCTGTGTTGAGAGAGGGTAAAAATTAAAAGTTTGCTGGATTGCCTCATGGTTAAGCTCGTGTAAAAAATGTGTCTTCAGAGTGTCACTTCAGCATAAGTCAGTCTATGTGAAGGTTGGGACGGCAAGGCTTAAAGGCCCGCTCATTTAATTACAGCCCTGGCTTGTTTTGTGCAGCACACAACCAAGCCTGTCACTCACTTTTCGAAGTAATTTCCTTTATAATTCCCTATTCAGATCCCCTCCCTCAAAAAAATGAAAAAAAGAGAGAACAACCAAGAACCCCAAAACTACTTCTTTGTGTGCACGGGATGTTGCTGCTGGTCTCACCCTAAGATTACCTTGTTTTCATATCAAGAGTCAACTGTGCTTGTCAGTGCTTACTGAATGTTACACTGTGGCTACACTAAGATTTGATCAGATTCACTGCAGCATAAAAAGGAGAGGAGAGCCTCTTTATCTGGTCATTGTATTCCTATAATGAAATGTGTCCTCTGCATTTAACCCATCTCATTGCACAGGAGCAGTGGGCACCTGCACAATGCCTCTGAATCCATGTTGTTGAAGGTAAAACACCTTTTACCTTTTGTTTGAGCTGAAAACATGTTTGTTTGGGCCTCGGATGGTAGAACTGGTAGGATCATGAGATGGCCACCTTCTATTTTCCATGGGGAAATGCACATTGAGATGCACCGTTTCTGAGTTGCCTTTCTAATATGGCATCAACAACACTGAGCCACACGGGATGTGGCACTCGTGTGGCGTTAGACCAATGAGATATGAGCTGAGTGGAAAGGTGACATGTCGGCTTCAATTAACTAAAGCACTGGCTAGACTAATAAGGAGGTGAGGCGGGGTGTTCTTCCACAACACTACTACCTTAATCCGTCACTGTCTTCTGCATCTACACCCTTTTTCGAAAACCTTTTTCAAAACCTGAGTTGGAGAGATGAGCCACTTTAAGTGGTCATTATATTCATGTAATAGAAATCTTCTTCTGCATTTAACCCATCTCATTGTATAGGAACAATGGGCAGCTGCAGTGCCCAGGGAACAGTATTGGGTTGCGTATTTTGCTCAAGGACACTTCAACATGCTTTTTGTAGGAGCCGGAGATTGAACAAACAACCTTCGATTGCTACACAACCTACTCTACCTCCCGAGCCACGCTGCCCCCATTGAGAGTGTGTGTGCGCCTGTGTGTCTCATTGCTGTGTACGAATGTGTGTGAATGAGTATGCCATGAATGACTGTATGTGTGCATGTAACATGGTACCTCATG
>OMLC01096314.1:0-12666 GCA_900302585.1 Regalecus glesne | reverse complement strand
CTTGTTGCTTCTTTAGCCCCAACAGCCCCCTGGGCAATGGCTAACAGGCTTTACAGTACAGGTTTCACAATCCCTGTCTGTCTATCTCTCTAGCTGTCTGTATTTTTCCTAGCAGTTGGTCTGTCAGTATAGGAGGACAAGAATTAAAGAGACAGCTGTCACACACAGACACAGTTGGGATCTTGAGAACAAGCATAATTTATTTTTCTCCGTTTTTATGTCATGACTTGTCCCCACAATGTGGGGGTGGACATAGGCCTAGATGAAGCGTGGCAAATTAAGGAAGGATGCCCTTCCCGATGCTCTGTGGTGGGATCAAACCTGTGATGTATGGCTTGTCATTTCCTGACAAACAGGCTTAACCAACCACTGAGCTACCACAGCCCTAAAGAACAAGGATGATGATGTAAATAAAATGGATTCCAAACCCAATATAGCTAGAAAGATTAAGTTAGACTCTGCAAAGGCACATTAAATCATCAGCATCTAAAATTATCATCAAAATACTACAGCACCTAAAATTAAGCCTTACGCTAATGAGCCAAATATGTGTATACACAGAAAATTATATGAACGGGTTCAATTATTTTGAGTGAGAATGCTATAAACAACAGAGTGAACTAGAGTCTAATACTTGCATTTTGTGATAAATGCTCCTGCAGTCTAGATTAAGATCATCATTATGCAGTACCAGTGAAACCATGAATTGACTTACTTAGATTTCTGGATACCAGTCCACTGATATGTCATTGATATTTGAACACATAGCCAATACATTGAGGGGGGTGTATCTTAAGTGATGTGCCCATCCATCCATCCATCCATTGTCAACTGCTTATCTGAAGTCAGGTTGTGGAGCCATGCTATCCCGTGACTCATTGGGCAAAAACTGGGGAAACATTCTGGACAGATCACCATTCCATCTCATGGGTTGAGCACTTATGGACTCGGCGTTTTGCTCAAGGAAAAATCAAATGCTTTCATCAGGGACTGGGGATTGACTCACAAGCCACGGTGGCTCAGCAGTAGAGCACACACCTGAGAGTCAAGCGTTGTGGGTTCGTATCCCGCCACAGGGCTCAGTAAATGTGAGGCATTCATTGCAAAGTGCTTTGAGTAGTCATGAGAAAAGAAAAGCACTTTATAAGAACACTTATATTTACCATTCCAATTACTAGAGGGTCAGCCTCCCACCTGAGCTATACTGCCCCTATTCTTTATTCTGCCCAAAAAAGTAAAATCTGAACAAAGATTGCATATTTCTACTGTAAAGCTCACTGATAACTAGTTAATGTCAGACCAACTTCGGCTCCTTCATGAAAGTCAAAAATGAATTAAAAGAATCTACTGACCAGAGGCCTCTATAAACACTATGAAGTGACGTGCAATTTAGTGATATTGATCAGTGAAAACAAATTCTCAGAAGCTGAAAACTTTTAGGTATATTTTTCAGGATAAATAGGGAACCATCATATAAAATGTTATAGGGATAGTACGGCTCAGGGGGTAAAGTGAGTTTTCTAGTAATCACACGTTGTCTGGTTTGATCCCCAGCTCCTTCAGAAAGCATGCTGAAGTGTCTTTGAGTAAGACAATGAAGACGGAACTACTCCCTGGACCCTGCAGCTGCCCGCTGCTCCTATAGAACAGGGTGGGATAAAAACGCACGAGACACATTTCGTTCTAAGAATCCAATGACTAAATAAAGTGTATTTCCTTTTGTTTCTTAGAGAACCCTCTTTGATATGCAGTAAACAAAGTAGGTGAGGGGAACAGGCCAGCACACAGCTCTTAAAACCCCAAAAGTTATTTCATATGAGCATTGATGAATGTAGAATAATGGTAAAATCAAATAGATAACAGAAATGAAGAAATGAAATGAATAAGAACATAGCTGAAGAGATAAACTTATACAGCTGAAGCTAAGACGTTGATGGGTATGGCAAACACCCACGATACAGAACATTGTATATAGACTTGAACTAATAAAATGGAGGGAGATTGAGAGGATGGGGGTATGTCAGAAAATGGAGAGGGAGAGATAGAGGAAGAGATGGACAAAGGGTTAGGGGCTATACATGAAAGCTAGAGGGCAAGTGAGAGAACTGTGAGACTGAACTAAACTCAACAATACCACTCCTAGCTCACCACTCAACCCAATCATTGCCTCAAATAGAACTTTCTCTGGTAATCAATTATCAACTGTTCCCACATACTCGGTGCCAGACGGGAATGTGTTTAATGTTAAATAAAAGTCAGAACCAGACAAAGATTCATTTACGAAAATGCTGGTGGGAACATTGGGCCAGGTAAATCATTCACTCAGAGTATGTGAGGTGAGTGAATGTTTTATCAAACATATCTCTCAACACGCACTGATTTTATTTGTTTTATGATCTCACTTGCGTGTTTTCACAATATTTGAGCTTATGTATGTGATGCAGATTTTAGATGGTAGACCCCTCCACTCAGACCATATGACATCCCCATTAGAGCTGAATGTTTAATTGATGTGAACAAATGTTGGAGTAAATAAATTTGACTTCTCATTGTTTAAAAGTGTATGTCTGTGTGTGTGTGTGTGTGTCAACTGAAGTGCAGAGATAGATAGCAAGTATCATTGTGCGGCTTAGCGTGCAACCATGCAGAACACAGAAACACTAATCAAACAAAAAGACTAAAGCAAACCGCCATGTCAAGCTGGAACACTTGCTATCAGAGGTTTGACTGGGTGTCATTCTAAAGCCCGCAATCATGGCTCTGTTATGCAAACAGCAGGAACAGCCTGGGAATATAGTTAATCATTAGTGACACCTCCCCAAGTTAAGGGCTGTGGTTTTAGCAAACACATCAGAGCTTTTGGATATCATAGGCCTGTTAAACAAATATAAACCATACAATAGAAAAGGCAGGGTGTTTCTTTCGTGTCCTCAAATTTCCCACGGAAACATAAAGCAATTGCAAATAAAGCATAGAATCAAGTTAGCTACACAAGTACTCTTCCAGTGTAGCCACCTGTACTGAGAAAATGAAGCATAAATACTAGTCTTTAAATTAGTCTTTAAATTCTTCTGCATGGCCGATATCCTCACCAGGATGCAATCTAGAATGCTGTCTGGCACTTTAAACATCCCAAGAGGGCAAACGTCGACTCGTTATGGCCACTGGCATGCTGATGGAGGCTGTTTCAGCTGCTTCAGGCAGATGGAGGGTGAAGTGTATGAGGCTCTGAAAGTTAAAGATTTTGTGACGCCAATTTTGTTGAAAGAGTGGGCCATGGTGTTGGTCTTGAAGTTTTTAATCATTAACGAACCCTGATGCTTCTCTAATGTAATTGCAAGTTTCCAAAGCTTGTCCACATGCTGGTAGTGGAAATTACTGGCCACCTATGTGGTGAGAGAACCATCTGGGACCTATTCTCATGAGGCCACACCTCAAGTCTGCAGATTGGGGTCTACTCCATGCATAGCTGTAGCGTCTCCGGATTCCAAAGGCTCCATTTTCATTAGTTATTTGTAATCCCCATAACAACTGTCTATTCACATCTAGATGACACCGATGCAATGGGTGTCATTAGCCCACCAGAAAACAAACTTCTTGCAACAAAACCAGAGTAGCAACCAAAACACAAAAGTTCTTGCAACAGTAAGAATGATGAACGCTCGTGACCAAGAGTAAGATGTTAGGTTTGATTAGGTTCTTGAAATACATAGCATCTCAACGTGATAGATGACATCACTACTGCCACTGAGCCATTGTATGGGAAGACTAGTTCCATGTGAGTCTGGTTTTCTGGAAGCACTATTTCAGATTTGACCACTCTTACCAAAGCAACAGATTGTTCATTTTGAAAGTCAGTCAAAATACCTTATCTGGTCAAAGTTGTGACTCTTAGACCAGGAAAGAGGATTGTAGAGCAGACTATAGTCAATAGCCAATGGTCTGGCAGCCAAGTTGGACTCTCCAGGCCCCGGATTGCTCAGCAGTGTTATTTCTAAGAGTAACTAGAATACAAGGCACCCCAAGCCTGACAGGCTCTCTGCTTTCAAGAACAATTTTATGAAAGGCATTGAGGACGATATCTCAAATTTGCTGATAATGCCTCTGTATCAAAACATTGGGGTATGACTATACTGCAGGAGTTAAATAGATGCTTGGATGAATAAGCTTTCTTATCAAGGTATCATATATTAAAAAGTAAATGGACTCATTTTTAGATAGCGCTTTTCTAGTCTAGCAACCATGCAAAGTGCTCTACAATGTACGACTCGCATATGGCTCATTGACGTTATAAAGAGGTGAGACTTAACAATCAAGAAAGGATGCAGTGAGAGGGACAATATCAGAGCAACACCCTCTGAAACAGGGGAAACACTGGATGAATTAAAGGATGATTAACCCCAATTGGGCTATGAAGACGGATTTTCAAGTTTGTGTGGTGTCTGCGCCAGTGTACATAAAATAGGACAGGTCATCAAGGACAGTGGGCACATGTTCTTGGAACAAGCATGCCTGGTTTTGCCAGTAGTCTAAGAAAGTCACAATCAAAATTTTGATATGTTGTGTCTTTTCTAAGTTGGTAAGAACTCTAAAAGTATTGTAGTGTGTTCCAGGTTTGAAACTTCAACTGTGATTAAGAGTTATACAAACAGACTTGAGTTGACATGATACATGATGGAAAGCCATCTCTGTCTCCCCTTGATTTGGAGTACGACTTGGAGAAAAATCAACCCTTCCTTTTCAAATTCTGCATTTCCCACCCAAATAACTTTAAAAAAGGTGATGAGGTCTCTGGAGGAAGTGAGGTTGCAAAATGTTTGCCAGAGTCTTAAAAACCCAAAATCCCCATCACCACATCCATGGAAACAATTGAACAGAACCAAAGTAATGAAACTTAGATGAAGCTGACAGCAAAGCAAAAAATTTGAACATGTATATGCATGTACTCTCTCACTCCACTTGACTCCTTATCATTTTTGAGTAGCACGATCACCATCATCAGACACACAACATTGTGAGGAAGATTTAACCGGCAGCCATAACCGTGACAAAGTGATAGAGAATGAGTGAGAGCACAGGGAAGGGAAATACAAATATTAGAAGAGGTCTCTCATCAACAACCATGAAACATGTTTTGATTAACATGAAAAGTATTCTTGATCACAAGGCCTGATTAATAATTTACATAATCACGTTAACAGGTTGAACAAGATGGGGTAAAACACTCAGTATGTTTTATCAATCTAGGCATTATTTAATTGGCCAGCTAGAAAATCTCAAAATTACTTCACCTTTCTTATCGTTTTTAGGGCAATTACAACTCAGTTAATGACAAAGTTAGAAGCCATTTGTCACATTTCTTCACATATTTATCTTTTCCATGTAACAGTGACTCACACAAGGTGATGTGATGCATCTAGGGCAGTAATTAGAGGGAAGATGCACACTTGCTTCCCGCTCACCTCTTTTCTAACCTCTTGCTTACAGCTTGCTGCCACTGGGTAACCCTTGTGATGAACAAGGAAAATAGCCCAGCGCGCAAGTCTTCCGTCACCAGTATCCAACGTCTCCTTTGCCAAGATCTCAGCCAGGCCAACTCAACTCATGGCCATACATGGGAATCGGGTCCCTTGCAGCATCAGGCGAACTTGTTAGGGGATCTTGTAGCTGCACTGGTCCCTAGAGACAGTTCATGGTCAAACACTGCCCCGCTGCCTTGTGGGAAGTATATTGAGACAAAGGCTAGGGGAGCAAACCCTGAGAGAAAAGCAATATGTTGCTGGCACATGTTAGATGGTTCTTTGATAGTCTGGAGTTTCTGGTAGCCTGCTACAGTCATGATGGGTAACTGGTTGTCCTGGATAAACCCTTGCTACCGACACCAACCCCGTCATGGCAAAGGCAGTGCTACTGTGGCCCTCTGAAAACCTCATTGCATAGGTCTTCACCTCTAACCATGGTTTACACCAACCCCCCCCTCAGTAGAATCATCAACCTTGGAGAATCAAATGAGGTGCTTGCTCATTAGCCAAATTAAGTGGATTCTTTGTATCTTTGATATAAAATCAAACCTTGCTCATGAAACCAATGAATGGCAATATCTGCTGCTCTTGCCCTCTTATTGGCTGAGCATGCTTGTATATGTCTATGGGCTTAAGGTATTTGGACTTTGCCAACAGAGGAATACTTGGAGTCCTTACATAACCCATTTAATCATCCCACATTATTAATTCAATTTTGTGAACAGATGTGGTATCCACATGAGTTGTAAATGATGCAGTGCATTTGCATTACTTAAAAAGGCAACTGGTAAATTTAATGCTGTTATCAGCACTTGAACACAGAACCAAAATAAACATGATGTTCCCCAACACATCCAGGGAATTCTTCTCTTCAGGAATAGCCATCAAAGGGTAATGCCGTGTTTCACAAGTGAAACAAACATATCTGTTGCAGGTCAATAACTCAGCTGGTCTTTTTGTTGATTTATACTCATGTATAGAATTAGTCAAGTGGAGGCAAGACTAAGCAACAAGCACACTGGTTACCATGGAGACCCAGCAGCATTTCTTAGAGGGGTAAAGGGAACAGCTTCTGCATGCAGTTGTCAGATATCAAGCATCACTAGTCTAATACACATGATTGATGTTCGCATAATGAACACCAACCATTTGCCATATCGCACCATGATCAGCAAAATACGAAATGTACACTACCATCTATCCCACTGTGGATATTAAATGATCACTTACAGCAGTGAAAGAAATAATAATGCTCTCATCACTTCTGGCTGCCTCTGAATGGCAAACATAAACAAGGACACATACACTGGGCATCCTCTCATGGACATTCAGCAGTGGTGTTACCAGGGAAACTATTTTATCAGAAAAGAAGTTTGTGCTTCAGGGGATAATACAGAAGTTGTTTTCTTGGAAAACCCCTCCTTCTTGGAAAACGTCCACACAGGAGCATGAATCAGATCTGAGGTGACAGAGCCTTCTCTGTGGCTGGCTGAAACACATCAGAGACTGGACTAATCTGCCCATGTTCATATCATTGATCCAAAGTCATCTTTTCAGAATTGTTTTTAATGTATGATTAATGTGTGAATAATATGTGCTGTATGCTTTCAGTGTATTGATGTTATGTTCATTTTAACCTATGTAAAGTGTCTGATTACACTGAAAAGTGTAATCAGTGCTCTACAAATAAATGTCTTTTTATTATCATTAACTGAAGTTGGGTCATGGAGTCATGCTGATGCCTATCCCCACGCTCATTGGGCGAAAGGTGGAGAAATACTGTGGACAGGTTACCATTTCATTGCAGGGCTTGATCAGATTGGGGTTCAATGTATTTCTCAAGGACACTTCAACACGGTTCCTGAAGGTACCAGGGATCAAACCACCAATCTGGTTTGATCAATTACAGGACAACTGCCCTACCTCCTGAGCAATACCACCTCACTACTATTATTATCAAAACCTTTAACATCATTTACATAAGATTCTAGAAAACATCCCCCCACACACATACACACACAAAAACACACACCAAAGTATGAGCAGTGTATGTATTAAGAAACATGGTATTGCAAGTATGAGACTATTCAGAGAATATAGGCCCTAAAACGAGGTACTTCCACTTTGTGTTTGTTTGACATTTGTAGAGTATCCAGAGCCAAAGGCGTTAAAAAAAGGGTTTGGACAGTCAAAGCAGAAGGTAAAAATCAATTAGTCCCATTTGTCACTCAATGCCTGCTAAAGACCATCTGGATTAAAAAAAAAAAAAATATCGCAGAAAGTGTTTATCACATGATTGCCTTTGTCAGCAATCCTAGAAAAAGAAGGGAAAGGAATAATAATGATGAATTCTGATATATTATTTTGTATCAGTCTTTTAAAGAATGGATGAAGCAGTGGTTATTTCAGGTGAAGTGAGAGTGGCGGTAAAAGTCACAAATGTGCATTTTATACTTGTCAGAGACCATTGTGCTACATAACAGAAGGTGACTTTTTTTAAACTTTTTTTTCTTTTTTTTAGGGGGGGGGTGAAGGATAGTATGTAGAGAATCATGCCCATAGTGGGATTTGTAATCTCCTCCTGCTCACCGTCAATCTTTTGCTCCATCTTTTGAGAGATAGATGTCTAGCTCTGAATAATCCCATCAGAGCCTGTCAACAGAGCTAGATAAGCTTATCTTCTCATACCCCTCCTGGGAGTGATTGTAACTGTGTGTGCGTATGTGTGCATGTGAACTAAAATGAGTTATGTTATGTGTACATAAACAGTGGGTGAGCGCATAAATAGTATTCCTCTGTTAACGTTGTGTGTGTGTTTGTGTCTGCTTGTGTTTTTGTGTGGGTGTACTGCCTCTGCTTGGCCTTCTGTGACAGTATCTGAATCTGTACCCCATCTGAATCTGCATGACGACCCATGCTGGTGTTAAGCTAATTAAAGTCAGCAGTCCCAACAGATGTGTGCATCAAAGACTACCAATTACTATCCACGTAACAATAACTACTAATGGAGAGACAGAGGAGATGTGCAGCCCAGAGCCACATCCTTTCAGCCAGGGTCTAGAGTAGAGTGGAACCAGTTCTACTAGCATCCATGAATCTAACTGGGCTTTGATGAACTTGACTGGGCACTAATAATGAGTCAACTATGTGTCGCTTGTATTAGAAAAAAGGCTCCCATTTACCATATCAATGGTAAATGGGAGGTGGAAACTATCTAAGCATTTCTCTGCTTTCCACCACTCGGAAAGCTCTTACTAGGGTCTTAGCCAACAGTCTCTTACCAATATCAAAGGAAATTCTACCAGAATCCCCGAGTGGTTTTCATCCTAACAGAGACATCATGGACATGATTTTTTACAGCTCATGAACTGCAAGAAGAACCTGAGGAAAAGAATCCAGCTTTTGTACATTGCCTTCATATGGTTATCTAAAGCTTTATATCCCGTAAACCGTCAGGCCCTCTGGCTAGCATTGCCAAAAATAGACTGATGATTACTATATGACAATATATCAGCTGTAGTACTCAGCAGTCACGGTGATGAAACAGATCCTTTAAGATTCACACAGAAGTTAAAAGAAGGCTGGGTCATTGCCCCAACCCTGTTTTCAGTCTTCATTACCACTATCCTCCACCTCACATGTCCTAATCTGCCTCAGGGAATTGAAATCTATACAGATTGAAAATTAATGCATGTTAGGGTTAATACTCCTGGTTGTGGTCCTGAGCAAGGCAATAGGTAAAAGAATGAGAGCTGGTCCGTGGGTGCTGCATCTGTTCACTGCTCCTAAACAATAGGATGGGTTAAACCTAGAGGACCAATTTCATTTTGTGTATACATAACTGACAAATAAAAAAATATTTGTCTACAATTAAAAGATGCAGGGCTAAAAGTAAAACCACCGGTAAATCCATCATACACATATAGTACACCAATAACAACATCAGTGTTTCTTCATAGAAGAAGATTTAAAGAGCATACTGAACTCTTTTTCAAAGGTATACAATCAGCTTGGCCTGGTCATTAAAGTAAAAAGCACATCCTCTACCAATCCCCACCCGAAAGATATATCCCTGCTTTGCCCCATCCATCTCTGTCAACAACACCAGTCAAACATGTGGAACAGTTCCCCTAACTTGGCAGCCTTCTCTCCCTCAAAGCCAACATTGACATTGAAATACACCATTTTCTCAGTTCTCTCAGCTGGGCCTTCTCAAGAATGGGGAAAGGTTTATTTGAAAACCATGACCTTCAAGCCAGATCAAATATTCTGGTGTACAAAGTAGAAGTGCTGCCCATCTACTGTATGGGTCAAAAACTTGATCCACATATAGCCGGCACCTGAAGCCACTCAATGCAAATCAACAGTGATGCCTCAGGAAGTTCCTTAAGATCAGCTGAGAAGATAACCACATCAAATCTAGCATCCTTGAGAAGGTCAACATGCTTGCTACAATTGCCAGTGCCACACATCAGCTGAGATGTTGGACTGGACTGGCCTTATCCTCCATTCATCTGACCTCTCACCTCCAAAACAAGTAATTTACTCTCAGTTCATGACACCATGCCTCAGGAGGGCAAGAGAAGTGATATTAATATAACATCAAGGGCCACATCAAAAGGGTTGGTATCAACCTTAACACCTGGCAACAAGCAGCCAAAAATAGGGAGGCGTGGGGACTGGCTATCCATGAGAGGGCTGCATGCTAAAACCAAGATCTCTACTGTGATACTGAAATCAAACACACACTCAGAAAAGAGTGAGTTACCAGAAAGGCCTAAACCACATCTTCAACTATTCCTTCACACTTGCAAAAATTGCCCTAAAATATGTGGGTCCAAGATCAGCCTCTACGCTCACCTGAAGACCCACAAGGACCCAGAAGAACAACAGTCATATTTGACCTTGAGTGGCCACCGATAGTGTGTCTGTTTGTCTGGCTCTTTAGTTGTCAGTGATCCAGTGTGCCATGTGTGTTGATCATACTAAAGCTACAGCAGACCCAAATTAATTGCCAAATACACAGTAAGGAAAAATTGTTCTAAAACATATTTCTTAGCAATAAGTTTACAGCATGTTCTGTCCTGCTCTGGCCTGTCTGCCCAATGCCATCATCTAGTGACAAATATTGCACAAACATATATTGAGGACAATCATAGGTGAAGGGAAAATTACTAGACACAGCAAACATGTGCACACACATTGTGAAAGTTTCCTGAAGAGCATCTTCTTCAGAACATGTCAGATTTTGACATCAGTAGAAGGAGACTTACAGAGTTGACACACGTGTGTTTTGACACACACACACACACGTACGTATATTTAGGGTGCATCTCACATGTCTTGGGCTTTACCCCTCTGACAGAGTTTAGTTCTAATTCTAGAGCTTAACCTAATTTCACTGAAAATTAACTCTCTTTTGAATAAGGGCCAGGAAACGGTCAATATGAATATCCATCCACTTCCTGCTCTACTATGAATATTTCAAACACCACAAACATCTAAAAACGTTGTATTTGTGTTCCTCTGTGTGTCACTTTCTCTCTTCCACATACACAAGGGAAATTAGCTAAGTCATTGCCTCCTTTTAGCAGAGCTCTGATTTCTCCTCCTATCAGTCCACCTTTAAGCCTTGGTTGTAGCTACTACAGGCCCATTTGCTAGACAGCAGCTTTAATGTTAGTGAGGAATAGAAAGGTGATAGAAAAGACAGAAATCTATTGCTTCTTATGGGACAGACTTCTCTATTACTATGAAATGCCCCTTGTGATGCCATGTCTAATGGTCATCACTAGAAAAGCCGATAAAGGCCTACCTCTGGTCAGTATCGTAAAAGAAACAGCATATTATCACAGAAAAAAACATACATTTTTGGGCACATGAGATGGTATGGATTGCAATTGAGCCATTTATGTGCTCCTAAATATGCACAAACACACACACACAATTAAAAAAAACAACAGACATAAATCTACTTATGGGATGGCATGGCTCAGGAGCTAGAGTGGGTCATCTAGTAATTGGAAGATCACAAGTTGGATCCCCAGCTCCTTCACAAAGCATGTTGAATTGTTCTTGAACGAGACACTGAACCCTAACTAATTCCCAAGAGCTAGTTGTCCTAACTTTTAACCCACTCAATAGAGTGGGTTAAAAGTTAAGTACACATTTTACTGTAGGAATATAATGACAAAAAAATGGCTTTCCTAAAACAAATAAACACAAATGTCTACAGACACACATACACAGGCATATAGTATTTCTGTATTGATTTGACTTAAATTCCTTTTGGAACCACAGCTTTCTTGAGGAAAAAAATAAATCTCTAAGGCTGGCGAAGTAATGAGTTCCTCTGTTTTTGGCCAAAAGCTTAGTCATTTTATAGAGAGCAGTATAAGCCAAGACACAGAGCGGACTTAAAGAATTGCTCCTGAGGAAGGAACTGTTTGCAGAGGGCAAGACTTCAAAGACAACCCCTCCAAAATCAGTTGCAATAATAGGTTAATTTGGTTTAGCTATGAACACACGCACGCACGCACGCACGCACACACACACACACACACACTTCTTTACATGCATGTGTATCTATGTTTGCCTGCTTTTAGCAGACAGTTTTCTACCCTTTCTGTTTTACAGGCATGATTGTGCCTATTAACATGTCTTCACCTCAAATAAATAATCTGTACCAAGAGCAAAACCATGGTATAGGTGGTGGGGGGATCCCAAATGAGAGACCTCCACCAGATTTTTTTCCAAGTGTATTTCCCACAATTCTATGATATTTAAATATGAAAATTTACACATTTTCTGACTCTCGCCACAGCAGATGGGTGTTTAAATTCAGACTGTAAGGATTATTTGTCTAGCCTCAATGGAGCCTCTTTCTTCTGTAACTGGCGTAATATTAATCTTGTTACTGATGATATACTTTTTCATTGCAATGCTGATGCTGTACATTGAGTGGTCCATTTAAATGTTAGAATTGGGTTCCACATTGTGTGGGTGGATGCGGATATAGGTGGATCATGGGGGATTAAGGCCGACTGCCTTTCCTGATGCCCTATGGTGGACTCAAACTTGCACAGCCTCCTACTTGTCAGTTCTTAAAGTATGCACTCTACCACTGAATATATTGGATTTATAT
>OMLC01096312.1:0-12663 GCA_900302585.1 Regalecus glesne | reverse complement strand
TACATATATCATAATATACTTATACGCTATTGTAATTATATTTGATAATACTATAATAGTAATTATAAGTGATTTTAATTTTTTCAGCAGTCCCCCCTCATCCTCCCTCCATTTTGCTGAGGCCCCCTGGTGCTCCATTTTGGCTCCCTGACTTGAAAACTACTGTCCTATGCAGTTTCACTTCCTTTGCCAATATCTACCTGCCTCAAAGCATCCATACGACATTTCTATATATTTTTCTTATCTGTCAAAGGAGCGTGTGTAGCATGTCTGGAGATGTAAAATCTCCACCTCAGGAGATACTAATCACTTACACCAAGCTCTCATTATCCTCTTCGGCTAGGTAATTAAGAGATATTAAACGGTAAAGTTTTCAACTAGCCTTAATCCGACCTCGTATAAACCTCATAAGCCACAACAGTCCCATTTTAAGGACAGATATTAACTAGGCTCCATGTTGCTCAACGCAGAGTCTCTCATGCCCCGGGTGGGGTGTCTTTAATAGTCAACCGATGTTCTTCTGGCACTGAATGAGAAAGAATTCCGTTTTTTTATATGTTTGTTTTATGTGGTGCAAATTTAGCTCTTCCCTTTTGAATCCCTCTTTTCCTTCTAATTCCTCGTTCTCCTCAGACGCTGCCACGGCACTGTCATTACAGTGGTTGAGGAGGGCATACTGCTGCTTCTCACCTGCCAGGTGCACCATACTCTAGGGATGTGTAACCTCAGATCCTTTAAAATACCCCCCCACCTCAACTATAAGGGGGGGTGGGGGAACCATTAAATCATCGACCTTGATGTTGAGACATTACTAGTTGACTGCACCCTCCACTGCTCAACAAACTTCGACGCTTTCCCGGGGAGAGATCGGTTGTTAAATCTCACGATTAGTCCTCGTGTTGTGGAGGTGCACATGAATTCTCTGGTGAAATGTCCGCTCACGGGCACAGCTGCCATGACGATGCCATTGCCTGATTGCCATCATGGCCGCCATGATTACTGGAAAATCTGTGCATCAGCTAGCACCAACCCTCTGAGGATGCTAATGATTCCCACTCTAACTGCATGTGACTGTTAGCAACTCGGCTCTGAAATGAGGCTCATTTGCATAGAAAGGAGCCAATTTAGTGCCAAATGTATGCACATTACCTCGTTTAGATACCTGCAAATGGCACCGGAACACCAAGACAACACTTGCTTGGCTGCACAGGCAGGAGTGCAGGAGTACCCTTTGTGGGTACTCTGATAATGACACGTTTCCTTTAGTCTTATTTATGCAGGCTTAGCGGCTGCACAACCACGAGTTCTCCAGTGAGTGTTTTTGTCGCAGCGCTTAAGTCGGAACTGCTCCCTAGAAATCAATGAGTGGCAAAAAGTAGAAGAAGCTGAAACTGATAGATCATCAATATTAGAAGCTGCCAGTTTGGGTGTTAAACCTCCAGACAGGAGGGACGCGTCCAGAGGGTTATGGTTTGGGCTTAAAACTGCGTAAAACGTCTGGGTGTCAACCGCTGTTTCACTTTGAGACTCAACTCTTCCCCATAGCCCTGTTGGGGGTACAGGAGTGATTCAAGACTTGGTAATTAGTCGGAGTTTAATTAAAGGTCGTTTTGAGAGAGGCAGACAAAAAGGAAAATCAAAGAGGCACTTAAACCAGAAGATTAAATGGCCAACAAGCACGACGTCATCTGTCGTGACTGTGATTTAAATGCCAAACTTTATTTACAGTGCGAGGTTTTGCAGTTTTGTGGGCTCAGTGATGCTGCTAATACCGCGGTGATAAAACCGATGCTGGCATTGAAATACAATGTCAAACATTTTAGAATCGTACGGCCTCACATATTTTGTCACGGGAAGTATCTGAATTTTTTTTACATTTAAATGTCTAATTTGAACATGTCAAGATATATGAAATTCACAAGTCTGAACCCTTGTCATGCCACTGTATTGTTCATAAAGGTGGGGATGCTGCAGGCAGCGTAGGCTGAAGATGTCACCTGTGTGTGTGATGAACGGTCTCTCTCAATACAACATGTCCAGATGAACTGATTCAACCTTTTCTTATACGTCGGCCAGGGTCACTTTGCCTTCATCACTAGATAACGGATTCTCTCTTTAGGAAAACACAAGGTCATCATGTGAGAATGAAGCCTCTCGGACGATGTGGGGATGTGGCTCTCTTTGTGTTCGATTAGAATAGAGTTTTAATCAGTTGCAGAGAGCTCACATGATTTAGCACAGCATCTGAAGATCCATCACTTTTAACTGACATTTAAGGACTATTACTGGAAAGAAGAAGAATGCAGTCAATCTGAGGACTGCTAAGCTAAACAAAGTCAGATGATGGTTCGGTCCATATTAGAGACATATGATGGTCGACCAAAACTCAGTCAATGTGGGGATTTTGGCAGCTTTCACCTAATTGTAGATAAGAAATAATTTTAAAAAATGCAGCAGTGAATATGTGAAACCAAACCATCCGATCATGGAAATATGTGCCATGGGGGACCTGCATCCATACGGACAGCACTGAGCTGGGACCACACTGCTCCTGGTCCTTTTCCCAAAGGCGTATAATAGATGACCTGTCACAAATCCGCCTGGCAAACTCTCACTGTGGAATAATATAGCCCCTAATTAAACGAGTTTAAAGGATCACAACTTTCAGCAAATGATAAAAACATGATTACCATCTGTGCTTTTGAGGAGCTCTTTCTCAGCCTTTTGATGAGGCAGCAGACTTATCCAACAGCTTTAGCAGATGCTGAGACGGTGGAGCTGAAAAGCAGTCCTCGGGCATCTCACTCCCCCTGAGACGATTTCAACGCCACCACTCTAGATTTGACCAAAAACGTCAAAGAAATTATCACCAGCGACAACTTTGACCTAAGGTGTCCTGCTTTTTGATACAGATAGAAAAGTACCACTACTGCATATAGTATGGTATATAACGTGCTGTGCTGTGTGTGAACTTCTGCTTAGCATTGCCTACTTTCTCTGTGTGTAATTATACATGTATCCATGGATACACATGTGTACACATTGATGTCCACAAGGAAATGGAAGGATGGTAAGCCATTTGATTGGTGGTGTGGGGGTGGACACGGACTAATGCAAGGGCCCGTATCCACCCCCACGTCGTTGGGTGTGGGGGTGGACATGGGATGGAGCGATTAGCCGCAGATGTTCTTCCTGTCACCCCGCGGTGGATTCGAACCTGCTGCCTCCAACTCGTCAGGGCCCGAAGCTAAATAATCAATCGCCGAGCTGCCACAGCCCCCACACTAATGTACATATCAGTCAGTTACTTGTAATTAAAATGTAGATGATTCTCTCGTATCGACAGCTGCTGGTCAATACTTTTGTGTTATTTAAGATCCACATATTAGGTTTGTAGATAATATAATATTTCTCTGACCAATATAACTTACAAATTTTACTGAATATAACTTGTTCTTTAAGAGGATTTCCCAGGCGGATTGAATGACTTTTTTTTTACTTGCTTAAGACCAAATTTAACGGTTTAAAGATGTAACTTTCTTTAATGATAGTTTCTAAGACTCTGCGCATGCGCAATGACCCAGGATTTGAACACGAAAGTACACAGTATGACGTTGAACACCGAAGTACCAGACGTACACACCCGAATGTTCGCCATTTTGGGGGTCACTTCCCAGCTGACGATTGCATGAAAACGTCTTGTAATGACCACGACTAATAGAAATCACCAGGATTACTGGATCATTTCGCTCCGTATACATTACGTACCATCCCCTTCTCTGGTGGTTTCTTCAAACTAGTTATTTCTACTCCTCATCCCGTTGAGCACTTTCGAAACTAGCATGGAGTCGGTGAATATCGGCTACTCGACGAAGAACATTCCAGCACCAACACAGACAATACCTGAAATGCCTGCTGTCAAAGACTGACAAATTCATGAGAGCGGTGAGATGGAGATGGGATTTCTTTCTAAATCAGGAGAATACATATATAGAAAAGTAAACGTTTGGATTCAAATTAGCCAGATCTCCGACGTCCATGGTTGAACTGAAACCCATTGAAGACTATGCTAGAAAAAATTGTTCTTGTAGCTGTAGATACAGAAAGAATGGTCTACTTTGAGATTATAAATAGTTAACACTATTTGACTTAGTGGGTCTATGCTGTCCATTGTGCTCTCTTTCCTACTAGCTATTGAGAACATAATGTACGTAGCATGACGTAAAACATTGAAATTGTATGTGAACATCCAAATGGACTTTGTCATTAGCCTCACTTTGCAGCTAATGAGTGTTTGAGGAATTAAACAGGCTTGTACTGTTCAGGATTGAAATACATCACTTGAATTGTTTTTTATATACACATGTGTGTATGTTTGTCATATTTGTGAAGGGGTAGTACAATTAGTGTCAATGATTAAGTCTCCACTTTAACAGAAAAAACATATGTCCAGGCTTGTGATAGAGAAGATATTTCAATTGGGCTGATCTTTAGGCTATTGGTACACTGTTTTGGTACAGCTGATTTTCATATGCCATCATCCTACTTGGTATTGTAAACCGCTTTTTGGTTGTTTTACCCGCTAAAGTAACTAAACACTCAACATTTACTTTTCTTACATTTTTTAGAGATACATTGATCAATTACTTTTTTAACACACACACACACACACCTCCTGATTTTACCTTCACCACAAAGCATGGCAGAAGGAAATTGTATGTAACAAAATTACAATATGTATTTAATCAAACTGGAACAGTTTGTAACTGATGTGTTGATATTAAACCCAGAACAACAGTCACATCACGGATACTCTCAAGACATTGGCCTCAAGGAAAACACAGGAGGATGCAATTAATTTTTAATGTAATCAACATAAGTGATCTTTTTTCTTTGAAGGAATGTTATGACTGAAAACACGTTGAAGGATTCCCAACCTTACAATAGCAAACCCGCAATGGCAAATTCAAACAAATTGGTCTGTATCCCATTTCCTCCTGATGGATCATGTAGATTTACTCACACTGCCTTTCGGTGAAGCGGAGAAACCAGCTAAACTTTGCTTCCCCCGATGGGTGGGTGGAGGAGAGAGGGGGGGTGACAACTCTGGAAGTTGCCCTCATTCCCAGAAAGCTTGTTCTGCAGGGGAAGCTCGCATGAGGCGCTACAGAGAGCATGGATAGGGAGGGGTAAGAAAGGGGAGGGATTGGGGGTAGTCGAGAAGATGGGGTAACTTCAAAACCCACATCAAAAGGAATAAATAATTGTTTCTGCTGGTTTTGTTGTTGTGATATGGATCGGCGAAGCAGCAAGTGGTGAGCAGGAAGCTTTGATTTGAGGCAGCCTTCCTGGAGAGGCCTCTTTCTGTCGGCAGCTGAGCAGAGAGAAGCTGGGGCCTACTGATTAAACTGCTATTTGTTTTAATCTTCTTTTTCTTGCCCGGGGGGGAGACACACAAAGAGAAAGATAGCCTGTCTGGGGGGTAGGACACTGCTTTTCCTCTAAAGGTCTCCATACCCTTTCCTTTGCATGAGCATCCTGACAGCAGCAAGATGAGGAGGGAGTGGAGGGCAAAGTGTGGGTAGAGGACAACCGGAGGGCCTTGTTGGGGCATGGATATGAGTGACAGGGAGCTGAAAGATTTGATGGTCAAAGGGTACCTGGAAACAGATCAAGATAAGATAAGATATACCTTTATTAGTCCCACTGGGGGAAATTGCGGTGTAACAGCAGCCAGTGTAGAGCACAGTAACAGAGATATCGCATCTAGGAAAATTACGAGGGGAATCATTTTGTTACCACTTCAATTTCAGTTGTTATCTTTTTAAATGTCTGAGATCTGCAAATTCTTCACTGATGGGCTGCTTTAATGAACTTTCTTTCACAAGTGGACCAACATGGTTTGAAATTGGGCAAGAAAACTGAGATTGGCATTCTCTCACCTCATTTATGAATTGTGCTCCCAAATGTTGTCCTGTTCTTTCACCAGCAATTCGCCCAACCATTGCTCACTGCAGAAGGGAAACCAACTCACCATCCTGGAACCTTTTGACCAGAGCGTGGATAGGGAAGAATGTCATCTGGCTCCCATTCAGCTGCAGGTCTCTCTGCTTCATATAACCCAGGCTTGTATGTTGCCAACACAGTTTTGATCATTTTTTAGCAAGTAGCCTAGTCACGAGTATCTGTTGACATCTTGTATGGACACACTGTCCCTGTCCGTATCTGCTGAACAGGTTGTGATCATCTTCTAGTGTTTATGACAAGTTAATAGTTAGAACTATGTAAATAAGAAGACTTGCAAAAAGATGTTAATAAGATAGTCAAGTGTCACTTTCAGTAAAATAATCACTATTTGAATTCACTGTCTTAGACCTTAAACACTGATGCTCATCTGATTGCAGTCTCTCTAAACTTCTGTCTTTCTCAAATGATGAAAACTGGCTTTTTGTTTTACTTGTAGCTCATTTTCCCTGTATGTCATGCACATTTTCAACAACAAATGCCCAAAACCCAGACAAAACCTTTTTCAATTATTTTACTTCAAAATCAGAACTTCTTCTCAAACAGCCACGTTTTTTGATTATGTTACCCAGTTCAAGCAGGCAGGGAAAAATAACATTGCAACCAATAACGTAAAATGCTTCTTATAAAACCTGGATTAGGCAAGATTGCATGATTCAACCCATTCACATCTCTCCTTCCCTAGTAAAAATCCCATTCCAATATCCTGTTTTACTTAGAGATACGAGACATCGCTGAAGCAGAATATGCTCTGGATGCCATTTCATGTTGTCTTTAATGGTTGTATCTTTCCAGTCCAATAATTATTGTCTTGCTTTCAATTTAGTGTCAATTATTCTTATTTTTTAGCAGTTTTCAATCCAGTCATTTCAGTTGTGATGTTTGCATTGCTTTAAAGAGATTTTAAAAAAATCCTTCACCTTCATGATCCCCAATCTATACTGTAGTCAAACATCCACATGATATTTGTGGCCTGACCCCATTTGTCAAAAATGTCAGTATTTAGGATCTAAGTAGACTGAGGTCATATGGCAAGAGACAGCTGACTAGCAGGAGTTTACAGGTCTGCATGTTGAATGTGTGCGTTTGTGGACATATAGACCACTCATGCTAATTTCAGCAGATAGGCCACCTCTGAACATCCCCCTCCCACACACACACACACACACACACACACATGCTCAGTGTGCACACAATTGCAGACCCATTAACCCTCTGCTAGCGTGACATTTACATCGTAAGGGATAGAGGTCACATCTATTTTAAATTTCTCCCTGTGAGACTAATCAAGAAATATCTTATCGTACCTTATCTAGTAAGAGTGGTAGTAGGGCTTTTATCAGCTTGTTGCATGTCTACGCTATATTTTGGAATAAGGACGTTGTTGCATTGCAGTGATATCAAGTGATCCAAGTAATGAATACATCTCATGTTGTTACGGGTGAATGTGATGTACTTGTATCTATTTGCATCACAGGAAAAGAAGGGGTCCATTTTTACAGGTCACAATTGGTCCTCATGTTGTGGGGTGGACACAAGGCTCAGATAGAGCATGGGGGATTTAGGCCTTTCCTGATGCCCCGTGGTTGGTTCGAACCTGCAACGCCTGGCTTGTCATTTGCTGATGTGCCATCTCTACCGCTGAGCTACTGCGGCGCCCTAGCATGCACTGTATCAGTGACGGGGATGAAAATAGCTTTGCTGTTACCACAATTAGCCCACCTACGAACATCTAAAACTGTTCAATTTACATTGTGTGCGTCCATAATGAAACTGACGTTTGAATTTCTTTGCCCCATTCCCTTTTGAGTAGACTGCTTGCTTTAATATAAAAAAAGCACTGATTACTTGCTCTGTGAGATTATGTGAAAGGCGCCACTGTTTTGCATGGCTTCATAGATAACACAAAGTCTCTGATTCCAACAGAAATTCAGGGGTAGCAGAAACGCCGACAGAGCTGCTGAAGGAAGGAATTAGATTTGCTGAAAGGCACATCTCTTTGAACCTTTGATGCAAATATTCAAACAAAATTATCTCATTGAACCCTATTGACACATGACAAAACAACAGAAGGCGAAGTTCTCCTTCCCTGTCAGTAAACAGTCTCTCCCCGTCAGTGCCGGAGACGGCGCTCGTTAGAGAGCTAGCATCAAACGCATACGCCGGCTCATGATTTAAATATTGGATCGATTGGCGACAGCCTGGAGGTTGAAAAAAGCTGGTATGTGCTGACACTAAGACAGATGTATATTTTAGCAGCTGTTTCCCTGCTAAACTGCCTAATGGCCTTTGGGATAAGCCGAACGAAAACGAAACCTGCAGATCTGCTGGTTGTCTCGTGGGGGCATTGAGGGGGGTGATGACGGCCCCCCATTCCATCCCCCAACTACTCTCAAGGCCTCTCCCACTCCTTTACTGGCTGCCTCCATCTCAGTTGGATCAGAGGAGAGGTTCCCTGAGCGGAGGCCCCACACCGGGCCCCAGGCAACAGGGACACTAACAACCTCTAATGATATCCAGCCAGGCCTGTCTCTCTGCAGTTCCTCCTCTCACTCACACTGACCAACACAAGCAGAGTGATCCTCGAGGACAGTGAGCCCACTGAACCCACGGCCATTAGCACAGGCTGTCCTGTTTGTGTCAGTTTAGGATCCTGGTGCGACGACCTCCGCGGGGTCATTTCACCACAAAGAGTGGCAGAATGAATGGAGACCATTTACAATTTAGACGTACTGGATGTGTCATTGGTGAAACGCTATGGCGGACCGAGTGGAGGTAAATCCCCACAGCACTTGCATCTAGCTTTGGGTGTTTCAGATGTAATGAAGGTTCAATACTCTGTTTCACTGGCCCCACCACAACCCTTACGTCTCCTCCACCTTGTGGTCCTCCCCTTCTCTATTCAGGCTTTCTTTGCCCTGCGTACACAGAAACACGGAGAGGAGACCAGATGTGAGGGACCAGAGAGGCTGAGAGTAATTAGAACCATCTTTTGTTGGCCTGCTTCTTATCTCTATTCTAGATGTGTACGGCAATTTCAAGCCCGAGAGGGAGACGAGATCTCTTGTGCCAATTCCGCTTGAGTGAAGTATTTCAAAACCCTATCCTCTTCATCCTGTGACTGTTTGAGATGAAAAAGCAACCCCGGTGCTGACTTATTTACATCACTGATGTGTCCCTGCTAGTCTTGTGTCGCTGTCTTCTGAAGGTTACGAGGCTGTTGATCTTGCCCAGCAAGCCAGATCCAGTCCCTTTAAATCATCAAACAGACCCCGTTGATGCTCTGGCATGCAGGCCAGGAAGATTAAAAGATGAGCACATCAAAGTTGGCAGCACATTGTTTAGATACCGCTTATGGTCTAGGTCAGCAAATGAATTTGAGTTTCGTTTCAGGGGTAGAGGAGCTGCCAAAGCCTGTATGAGTTAAGATGGGCTTGGCCTCAGCCTCAGACACACTGTCTACTATGAAAGTCACTGTCCCTCTCTTTTAGTGGTGCAGCACATCCCCTTGAGGAATAATGAGCATGAGGCCATTAGGCAGCAAAGTTTGTCCTGCTCTCTGATGTGTTTGCCAGAAACGCACGTCCTTGTTAGACTGGCTCGCAACGACTGGGAACAGAAAGTTCCCAGCTGACGCATTGACAGCCATTGTGTTTGCATCGGTACCAAACCCTAACCCTTCAAGTGTATAATTGAGTGCTTACTGAATCTTTTCATGAAGTCAGAAGTCGTGTGCTGCTTGTCCAGCCTACGCTCTTTGCTCAGAGGACTTCAAAGTCGCCTTGAAACGCACTTCTGTGTTTATTTCAGATGGTTTTCGAGCACAAATAATCAACGAGGAATTGACTCGGAGGTCTTAAAGGTTCCTCTTGAAATAGATCAGTGGCTGGTTACGTCGCGCCTCACGCTGGATGGGAGAGGTGTGGACTTACATTTCACATTGGCCAGTAGATGGAATGAATATGATCTCGCTTCATTTTTGATCGAAGTATTGCGGGTGAATAAAGGGCACAGTTTAAAAAGTATTCAAAAAAGGAGCTTACATTTTCTATAATATTAAACCGAGTGTGGCTTTGATCTTATAATCCTGTGCTCATAAGGTTGTGAGATAAGCAGGCATGACTAACCTCTCTTTCTCAGCCTATCTAATAGTCAAGAAAGAGCACAGTGCACATAATAAGCTCTTTTACCCCCTTTTGAAGACAAATTGGACTGAAATTCCATGTTTAATGGATCTTCCTTTCAACAAAATTCTGTTTTAAGTCATTGGAGTGATGGCCAGTCACATTAACAGTGTGCTGCTAAACAGAGTGGGGGTGCGGGTGCAAAGCTTTTGCTTCCTTGAAGGCCCTGATCAGGGCCATCCTCGCGGGGTACATCATGGTTGTGGCTTCTTAATTCAGCCAACAACCATCGCCCTGAAAGATTGGCAGGGCTGATGTAAACATGAGAGTGGAGCACAAGTCCTCTGCAGCATGCATCTCTTAGATGACCCATGTCATCATATCCCCTATCTGTGCCAGCTGTACAGTGTGCACCTCTATCCACAGTCCAGATCCCACATTTTAGGTGTCTATCATTTTTTCTGTCTGCATGCCTTCTTATCTGTCTACCTTTCAGTCTGTCTGCACGAATCCTCGACGGCCTGCTCTGCCTTTATGTTTGTCTGATTACTGATTCTCTGTCCGCTCTGCTTGTTTGTCTGCTGTGCTCTGTGCTACTTGTCTGCTTGCCTGTCTTTTCCATCTTTTCTTTCTACCCCGTGAGGGCCAGCATGGCTCAGGAGGTACAGCAGGCTGTCTAGTAATCGAAAAGTCGCTGGTCTGAGTCCAGCTCCTTTGGAATGCATCTTGAAGCGTCCTTGAGGAAGACACTTATCCCCTAAGTGCTCCCTGGGCGCTGCAGCTGCCCACTGTTCCCGTACAACAGTATTGGTTTAATGTGCAGTACTCCTGGGGGATTACAAGGAATGATAAAAGATAAATGACCAAAGATAATAATGTAATGCATGTACAGAGTTCTGTGATCAACATTCAGCATGTCATAAATGTAGATGGTAAATATCATTGTAAGAATGATGGGTCCATTTTTGTGTGCTTGAATCTGAAATCAGAATCAGTTTCTTGGCCATGTAGGTTTTCACTACATTGAATTTGACTTTGGTTTCGTGGCCCTCAGGGATTTAACATGTAATGACAACACAGCAATTTTCTCATATATATATATATATATACACACACATATATACATACATACATAAGGTTGACTACAAATCAGAAAAAATAAGAGGTAATAAAGCAGTGATGCAGAGAACGTATCAAAGATGTTGAAATAAATATTAGCAGGTTACTTGCATACATGCCTGAGGTAGATGGACATGACAGAACATGGTAGTATATGTACAATGTAGAATACAGAATTAAATATGTTTTGAATGGGACAATGTTAAGCATTCATTTGAATGACAGCCCGTGGAAACAGTTTTTATACCCAGATGTTGTGGTGTACAGTGCTCAGTAGTATCTACCAGAGGGGAGGAGTTGGAACAGCTTTTGGGCAGGGTGTGGATGCAGTAATGTTGCCTGCCAGTTTGCTGACTTTATTCTTGTATTTATACATCTGTATAAGTTGTGAATGGAGGACAGGTTGGTGCCAATGGTTTTCTCTTCAAACCTAACTTCAATAAAGTCTGTCTCTGTGAAATCTGGTGGCAGATTCAAACCAGACAGTGATGGCGCTGCAGAGGACAGACTGGGTTATTGCAGGTTAGAATGGAATCAGCAGTTTCTGAGACAGGTTGACTTTCTCGAAATGATGGAGAAAGTACCTCCTCTGTTGTGCCTTTTTAATGATTGTGTCTTTGTCAGGTGCTTACCTTAGATCCTGGGAGATTTTGGAGGCCAAAAATGTGTAAGTTTTTCCTATAGACACCATATGTCATGAGTAGTTTCCACATTTTGGGGATGGACATGGACCTACTTGGAGCATAGAGGATTAAGGCTCTTTCTTAATACCGGCAGTGGGATTGAACCTGTGACTTCTGGCTCAAATACAACGACCAAATGAAGTAGCTTTCCTTTTTACCTTCCTTTCCTTTGCTGTCCTGCTTCTGTTTTTGATCAAATGTCTGTTCTGCCTGTCTTGATTGAGTTTGACATTCTGTCTTGCTGGCTGTCAATCTCCTTGTCTCTCTGGGTATTACGACTATAGCCTTCAACTCAAACTGGCATTATGACTAGAAAGGAAAACTTGTTATAAACTGCATAGAAGTTACAGCCCGTTTTAGCTTCTTATTTACAGACACCTCTGGTGATATGTGGTCATTGCAGTGTTGCTCTGAGAACTTCCAATCCCAGATATCCATTTGAAATGAAATTGAGGTGACTTTACTGCTACATCAGCGCCATCCCCATCACAAAACCCCATCAAAAAACAAAGTAAACAAATAACAGTCCAGTCTGGGTTGTAACCATTGGTTATCTCATATATATTGATAAAGGTCTTTATTTACTAGTTACCTCTTTGCTTCTTCAAAGTTTAAAGTGGCTGCTTTACTTGAGACATAAATGGTATGTTTATGTATATTCATTCATCATCAAAGACTTATCTGAAGTTGGATGTCAGATCTGCTGCTGCATA
>OMLC01096310.1:0-17426 GCA_900302585.1 Regalecus glesne | reverse complement strand
GGGGGGGGGGGGGCAGTTAGGAGTTCAATGTATTGCTAAAGGACAACCTAGACAGATTTTCTGCAAGGGATGGGGATCGAACCACTTCCAATTATTAGATGACTGCCCTACTTTGTGAGCTATGCATCCCCTAAGAACTGTCTTATCTCCATAATCCTTTTTCCAGTAGAAACAGACTATACAAATTACATGACAATTAACAGTAAAAGGTGATGTTAGAAAATATTAGTGTTTCAATTTTGGCCCGGCTTTAAATGTCTTTGGGGACTCATTAATCAGAGACGACCCCTCTTTGAGGCACCTGAGGGGCTTGGGTAACAGTAGGGGATGAAGGATGAAAACTTGTTTGATTAATTGAAGTAATGAAGGTCTAATTTAAATGCCATGTTAAATGTCATCTAGCCTGAGTGGGTATGAAGCACTAACCAAAAGCTAAATTCTTCAATGGTTGTGTAAACTATCATGGACAAGGCCAGCATTATACTTTTTGTGACCATTTCTAACAGTTGGTTATAGTTTAAATGACTGAATTTGGGATCCTATATCCACCTGGGATGAAACTTCATGGATGAGTGAATAAATAAAAGGTCTATTTTTACATGTCACTATTAGTCCACATGTTGTGGAGGTGGACACAGAACTAAAGTGTGGGGGATTAAAGCCAGATACCCTTCCTGATGCCCTGCAGTGGGATTTAACATGTAATGTCTGCCTTGTCATTTCCCGACACATACACTCTACCGCTAACCCAGCTGTCGGATCAATGAATAAATGTGGATGAATATTTTCTTCTTTTCCAAAAGAAAATTTGATAAAATTTAAGAATCATGCCACAAACCCTTGAAAACACAAAACCGTCGTTTCAACTCTTTCAAACACACATGACTTGTTACCTCTAACAGTTTGAGAGAGGCTGTGTGGGAAATACATCCCAAATCCTCCCCTTAGCCACCAAATGGGCTAAGGTGGGGCGGCATAGCTAAGTGGGTAAAGTGGTCGTCTGGCAATCAGAAGGTTACAGGTTCGATCCCCGGTCCAGCATATAGCATCCCGAGGTGACCTTGAGCAAGACACTGAACCCCTAACTTCTCCCTGAGCGCCATATGTTGGCTACTCACTGCTCCTATATAATAGGATGGGTCAAAAATGCAGAGAAATCCAAATTTCCCCTTGTGGGACTGATACGGGAATCCTTTATTTATTTAAATGACATTTCAATATAATATTGATATAAACATTATATCTGTTTTACATATAAATAGCAGAAAGATGTTCTTTAAAAAAAATCTTTCATTGCAGCAGTATGCATCTCTTACTTTACTTGAGCATGTTGGAATTGTTAATAAGTTGATTGTTTACTTGAAGTTCACTATATCTACTGAGTGAAACGTCGTTGAAGGCGTCACCTGGCACCACACACATTTACCATCACATAGAAACTATACGGGCTTGTGAAAGGTGCGGCCTGCAAACCAGGCTGGTGTTTATGACAGTGTAAACTGATGTAGGTGAATAACACAGTTGTCAGTCCTAGCTGGTCTTTCATTCGAGTGCCTTGCCTGGGACTATGGCCCAAGGGGTTTTTACATCTTATACTCAGTTGTATTGGCAAATAGATTTTGTCTTAGAAGCCAGACGTCTTGATGCATGCTCAAAAATTTAGGTAAGGGAATCCCAAAGAAGTTGGAGTTTTTTTTAGCTTATGAGGCTGCGGAAAGAAATTTCATTTACAAAAATGTGTGAGCCTTTATTAAAAAAAATGGAAAAAACTAAACTTCAGTTATAAAACTATAACTGGAAAAAAGACAGGTTTGACCATTCAAAGGTGTGTGCCAACCATAACAATTACCTTGTTAATTAGTTGAAGCAAATTAACATAGAGAAGCAGCATTACTCTAGTGAGGGTTGGTATGTTTACTGTCCATAGTTAAAAAGGAGGATGCCAACAAAATGTAATGGGTGAGTGGGTGGTAGTATGGGGGGTGGGGGGGCTCACCCTCCTTCTATCACCATGATTATACTCAACACACCCCCTCTATCTTTATAATCTCAGTTCATTCTTTTCTGAACTACTTCTCCTACCTCACTGTTGTTTCCCTCTTTCTCTTCCCCCACATCTCCTCGGCTCCCATGTCTGGAGTCAGTCACTAGGCAACCACACAACGGGGACTCACCATGACTACAGTGTTTGACCAGTGCAGCTCAGTTTTTCAAATTAGGACCAATGGAAGACTAAAAATATCTTTAAGGTTCACCATGGGAATGGGTCAACCATCAGTAACCTTATATACAGTAGATATTTTCTGCAATTAATTACCCACATGGACCAATTTACCACCCTGGCCTTTTATAATGCATCTTAACTTTTCTTCCTTTGCTGTTTGGCCAAAACAGACGGACATTATATTTGTAACGATAAACATGAAAACATAGATGTAAGTAGGCTCATAAAATTAGAGGGGTGGTCAACTGATGATAGCATTGCTTGCTACTGCACTGTAAAAAAACTGATTAAGAGAGCTAGCTCTGTACTGGGATGCCCCCTCAACACTGTGGGGGTAGTGGGACAAGGGAGGATGATGGCTAAGCTGTCATCCATGATGGACAATGGTTCTCACCCCATGCAGGACTACACAGCTAGACTAGAGAGCTCCTTCAGTGACAGGTTACTCCATCCAAGGTGTTTGAAGGAGTGTTTCCGCAGGTCTTTCCTCCCCACAGTTGTCAAACTATATAATCAGCACTTCTCCCACAGTAGAATAAATCCAACACATGAACCACAACATCCACATCAACATATCATTTGATTAAAAATGAGTGTATTTTCCTGTTCATACTTTATATAGTGTTCATATTTCTCTCCTTGTTTAAATAAATGTTACATATTATGTTCTAGATTGGATGCCTCTCTTACTGTGCTTTCTACTTTGCTGCTGTAACACCATAATTTCCCCCTGTGGGATTAAAAAAGGACTATCTTATCTTATCTTAGATAAACTCCCACAGTCTTCATACTGGATCATTTTCATTATCTTGTACTGTAAATTTTTTTAACTGTCAACTTGCCCCATCACCAGACATATTTCAGTTGGTGTGTGTAAAATTTTGATCCCAACTTCAACAATTTGGCCATTATTATCCCTTAAAAACCATTGACACAGATTTGTGTCGTAGTGGTTCCTTAATATCTCAATACTATAGAGGCAATGAAAGGTATGAGGATCTTAAACGACAGTGTGGAAGTAACTTCAGGAAAACAATCCTAATTAGTAAAAGCTCTGTCTCCTTTTGGTGCAAGTATCTTCACACTCACTTTATAGGGTTAAACAGATATGGCTCAGTGAGAAGCTAAACGTGGGAAAGAAGGCTTATGATAATAGCTTGCTAATTAAAATTTCCAAAGGAGCACTAGGTGGAAAAAGTCCCAACAATCAGGGCTCCACCCCTAACCAACCATGATATCTCCATCCAAATCCTGTTCCCAAATTGCCCCAAAAAAGGTAATTGAATTTCTAATAAAAAAGAACTGTGGATACACTGAGCATCTCCTCAGTGTGATTGTGAACACTACAGTATCACTGGAATCAATACCATCCATTGTCAACTACATAACTGAAATTGGATTGCGGGGGAATTGGGGCCTATCGCAGTTCTCATTGGGTGAAAGGCAGGGAACCCTTGAGGGTCGCCAGCCCATCCCAGAGCAGAGCAATTAGGGAAACAGTGTCTTGCTCAAGGGTACTTTGACAGGCTTCTCTGCAGGTGAGGGGCTCAAACTTGCAACCCTCCGATTGCCAGACAACTGCTTTGCTCACTGAGTTATGCCACCCCTTTGGAATCAATACATTAAAAAAATCTATACAACACTAGTCTTTCTATGATGACTGGAAGACTGGCTTGAGTGATCTCATATATTGTACAGTTTTCTTAAAGTCTGTACCAGGGATAGCTTCAAAAAAAAATTCCAGTATCAACCCATACTGAGAAATGTGGAATAAATAAGAGGATTTGAAATGTTAAAAGCCAAAAAAAAGAGAATCTGAGAAAGATGAATGGATGACAAACCAGCAAAACCAACTTCTTTTAAGGCCTCAGAGGGAAGTCATTAATGGATGGCTGTTTTAGACAAAAGGAGGAATAAAAATAAACTCCCCATGGTCACAGTTGTCATGTTCTTCTTTCATACCCACTTTCCACTAATCCAAGATGTAGAACTACCTAAACATAAACAGCTCTGTGATGTGTGAAGACGAGTTGACCTGATATACTTTTCAAAACTGTTATCAGAACCTGAGCTCTCCATCCAGATTACTCATTGTGATGCAAAAGGAGGAGAGACCATTTTATTTTCTGCTCCGAATTTAATCTAAATCCACAGATTAAGGTCATAACAGTCAAGGTGGACTTAATTGTTTTTTATTTGTCTGTTCCTGGTTTAGCCTCTGTTAAAATCGTCCAAAACTCTTTCAAATTGACGCAGTGTTTCATCAGATTGACTATATCAATGAATTTGAATGTCACCAAAACACTCACCATTTTGTAGAGATCTGAGACGCTTATCTTGTCTGCATCCACCATCTCAAATTCTTTCCGTGGCACAAGGTCCAGGCCTAGGTGTCTGTTTAAAAAGCAAAGTCAAAAACAAAAGAAACAGAGGGAAAAACATGGAGAGAAGGACAAGTAGAAAACATGGGAGGAGAGGAAAGAGATATGGAAAAGAGAAATGGATGTACAGGACAGGGAAGGAGATGCAGACAGGGAGAGACAGCAAAGTCAGAGACGCTCACTTAACCTGGACACACATTTTGTATATGTATGTCAATTACAATATCTCTCTATCACACACACATATACACACACACACACACACACACACACACACACACACACACACACATTCTGGTGTATCCATCAGGATTGTTGTCAACTATGATTACTTTTTGTTCACTCTTCATAGCTGGGTATTCCAACCATATGCTAGTTCCCTATTACTTTACATCGAAAAGACTGCACACCTTTACTGCAATTTGACTTTCTTAATCCCTTACATTATGGTTTATCCTTAACTCAAGTAATAATGATAACAATCATCAGCAAAATTATTACGGTAATTTCTAAGAAAAAGAAAGAAAGAAAAAAAGATGAGAAGGCCAATGACATGACTAGCCACAACAATGGTCTCAATTGGCTATCTGACGGATTTTTTAAAGGATTAAATAATCTGTGATTACAGTTCTGGGTTGCTGAGGTTTCATTCCTACAACATTAAATCCTGCCATGTCGATGCCTATTGCTGTCCATTTCCTCTGTTTTCCATCAGCCTTCCATCAAGCTCCCAGAGGTCTCCTCCACCCCTCTACTGCCAACCAATCATGTCTTTTATTTCCACACTATAGATGTCGAGATTGGGGCGGTCCAATACCTGTAGGGATTATTTGAAGGACACTGGCATTTACATCAAAAGTAAATCCTTATTCAAAAGGTTTGATGGTCTCATCTGGGATGGGTTTTGACCAAACATATGCAAGTAACAACATTTTCTAATTAAACTAAAAACTGCATAATATAAGCAAGTATTTTGTGTGTGTGTGTGTGTGTGTGTGTGTGTGTGTGTGTGTGTGTGTGAGTGAGATAGAGAGCATATGTTCATAATCACTAATGTTCATGTGCTCTAAAACAGTGGTTCTCAACCAGTGGTATGTGTACCAGTGGTGGTATATGATTGATAAATAGATTTAATTTACCATTTCATTTTCATTTAGCAGATGCTGTTATCTAAAGTGATGTACAATTGATATTCAGATAGACCGGGCATTAGTTGAGAAACGAACCCGGGTCTCCCACTTGGCAGAGGAGAAATCCACAAATGAACCACTAATGCTCCAAATGAAATAATATCAAAAAGTAAATAGATTTAAATACATAACTGGAGCTCTAGTGTTGCTCCAGTATCTTGGACTTGTACGTTGCTCTGGATAAGAGCGTCTACCAAAAGCCTGTAATGCAATGTAATGTAAAATGAAAACACAACGTAAACCAAAAAGATAAAAGAAACAACTGAAGATAATGCAAATAAATTAAAACATACCCTGTTAAAATAACCAGTCTTGTAATCAATGTTGTAAAATTCAGAAGTATTTTTGACTGAATAACTCGCTCTTGCATATGCCTCTTGTTGTTAAGTCCTAATTCAAGCCAAGTGGTTGCCACCATTAACCAGAGAGAAGCCAGGTTAGTAGGTTAGCTAACCTTAGCTAAGTTGCGACTGGGTCATTTTTGTGCGCAAAGAGTAAATGTAGGGAGGAAAGTATTGGATAAGTATCTTGATGTATACTCAATAATCCAGGTATGGAAATCACAAAAAAAGAGGTGAATCAGTTCAATTGGATCAGAAGTTTATTTAGAAACGTTTCTAAATAACTGATTCACCTCTTTTTTTAAAATATTTGATAAGGAGCTTTAGTGTGTCATTCCTCTGAACAGTAGAAACGAAAAAGGTAACACAGGAGAAAAAGAAAAAGAAATCCTTAGTATGTCAATATCAAGAGTAGTATGTTCTTTGTGGTTTCACACATACAGTCCACGATCCACTACAACCAATGTGTTTCCTTCATTGCGAAAAGATAGCAAGCACTAATAGGAAACTATCCCATCTAAACCAGCATCTGAGCACCAAACATGTGGCCCGTGTTGGCCAGACAGCTGAATTCTTTTAGAGAAAGCTGTCTGAATATAGAGGAAGTCACTCAAATATGAGAAAGGCAACAACAACATCTACCAAAGCCCTGGAAACATCTTACACTGTGTTGTTGCTAGTCGCCAAGGCAAAAAAAAAAAAAACAGCCTTAGGGTAGGTGAAGATCTCATCTTACCAGCGGCTGTCGTGCTCGCTGAACCCATGCTGGACAGAAAATCAGTTGACACATCGAGAACAGTACCTTTATCAAACAATACACTGTCGAAGGATTGACGATATGAGAACTGACATTGTTGATCAGGTGAATGAAAAACTCAAACTGGCGGGTGTATTTGCTCCACATATTGATTAGTCAACTAAGCAAAGTCGATTACTTTTGTCTGATACTTGGACACATCACAGTCAGACATTAACTAATTAAGGTGTTGCTTGGTAACTGTGAGGCGATCATTGTAAACTTCTTTGAGTGGTCACTACACTAGAAAAGTGCAACATAAGAACACGTTTATAAGTACATCCTATTCTGTAAGACTCATGGGAAAAACTACAGTTATTATATTTTCTTTTTTATTCAGTACACAATAATTAAATTAGGCCTATTATCATTATCAATATTATTATCATGCCCCTGTCCACTCCTACAACGGGTGACTAATCGTGACACTTAAAACAGACTTCTCATTATTATTGTTATTATTGTTATAATTATTATTATTATTATAATTATAAAAAGTAAAGGAACTGTGGGAGCTCCGTGGGTAGAGTGTGCATGCCTTGACGAGCCAGAGGCTATGGGTTTGAATCCACTGCGTGACATCAGGAAGGGCATTCAGTCTTAAATGCTTAAGCTCTATCTGAGTACGTGTCCATCCCCACAACATGGGGACTAATTGTGACACATAAAATGGACCTGTTCATTAAAAGCACATATTTTTACAAAACACAGTTTTCTCTAAACTTTTTTAAATTGAAATATTGAATAAAAGGGATTAATTGATATCTTAATTAATTGAAGTGTTACCGGGTTGTTCTATCCTAATGGAGCCAGATGTCCCTATCAGGGGGACTATGATAACTTGGTGTCAGAGCATGTACTTCAGGAAGTGATGATCCAGATGCTGCAGGTTCGATCCAACAGCGAAGCATTAGGAAGGCCATCTGGCCTTAATCATCCATGCTCCATCTAAGTCTGTGTCCACTCCCACAATGTGAGGACTAATCCTGACATGTAAAAATGGACCTCTTGGGATAGAAAAGCCTGAAACCAAATACTACGTGGGGACATTTTATGGGTCTCCATGAGGAGAAGGGGCTATTTTAGGTTTAGGACTGGGGTTTAGGGTTAAGGGGTAAAGTTAAAATTTGGATTAGGTTAATGTTAGGGTAAGGGTTAGGGTTAGGTTTAAGGGCTGTGGAATTAACTTAGTCCATGAGCAGTCCCCACATGTTAGCTTAACGTGAGTGTGTGTGTGTGTGTGTGTGTGTGTGTTTAGTAAGTGTTCTTTTAGACCCACTCGTTGCCCCAATCCAGTCGGACAGTGATATGTCTTTTCACATCTCTGCTCTGGTCCTGTGTCAGGTGTCCAGACAGCAGCTGCCTCCTCAGGTCGATCAGCTCCATCATCACGTGACGCACCTTGTAGAACAGGTCCACCTTGTGTCTCTGATAGGCAGACAGAGGCAGACAGAAAGAAGAGGGGGTGTGCAAAGGAGCAGGGGGAAGATGGTGTAATGAAAAAGAAAGGGACGAGGGGAAGATTGGAGAAGAGGGGACAGAAGAGAACTCATGTTACACTTGTTTTGACTTGTTGAAATGTTCAGACTTCACGTTCCGACTGAGAATGGAAGACACAGATACTATAGATTCAATATAGAAAGCATCAATTTTGAAAAGGAGCAAAAGTGGTAAGATCGCATATTTGTTGAGAGAAGGAAGATTATCCTTGTCAATAAAGGTTATTGAAACTGGCACTCACTCTCCACACACAAAAGACAAGTCTAGCCAGTCACCCCACAAAACATGATCGGGCTTTAGATAGGAGGGAAAGGGAAGGCGTCTCCAATGCAAGAGTCAGAGAACAGCTCTGAAGCACATCTTAACATATTGGCAGAGTCCCCATCATACCTAACTTTGTACTACCCCCAGTGGGAGCATGGAGGATTCCATAGTACTTTTAATATAACAGTAAGGAGGTTGTATTTTGCAAGAATTGATTTGTTATTTATTTATTTATTTGTTTGTTTGTTAGGGACAAAGCAAAAAATAAAAAAGTAAATCAGTTACAACAACATGATACAGATGTAATCCACATAGGATTTCTAGCCAAGGCCAACTTGCAAACCCTGTCCCTGGTTAGGCTTTTCTATTTAAAATGGTTGTAACATATCATTACAAAAAGTACATTGGTAAAATTGAGTACATCAAAAACAATGACATTTTCATGCATGTGGCACGAGCACAAATTTGTCATTGTATATACAAACAGACCCCAGACCCATGTCCATGACTCTCTCTTTCTCCTGCTTGGAGGGTTTTCATGAAAATGGAAGGCTGCTTTGCTTCAAAACACCATTGCATAACTCAATGGCCTTGGTGAAAGGCCATTGAGTGAGACTCAAGAAATCACGAACACACATTTCTTGATATTATGCACAATTATAAACTACACCATACAAACACAAATGATACGCTGCTCTGTACAAGCATCCAACTTAAGTCAAATAATCCAACACCCTTCTCATAAACACTCTCTTCAATCTAAATCAAATGAGGCCTTCAGATGGCCCACAAATCCCATCAAATGTAGACTGCGTGAAGTGTCTGGTACACACTGGTGAAATCAATAAAAAAATACTATTATAATTACTTTAATAAAAAAGGTCTCTGCACATTTTCAGAAAAAAAAAGCCACTGTCCACTTTGCTAAATCATTGTCCTGCAATCAACACTTCAAGTGTTATTTCAATGACTCTATAGCAAAGTGAGGTCAGGTGAGAAAGTACTGTAAATTAAAGACTAAACCCCTTGAAAGCAAACTAATGGAAAAATACAGTAATTCCCAAGTACAGTGCTGTAAACAACAATGCGAAATAAGGAATATAAAAACACAGTATGTACAACATCTGGATCAACTCCACTGCAATGTCCTCACATGCTTCCTTCATGTCTTGATGCATCCTCAATAATCTAGGTAACGGAACCCCATAAAGGTGAATGAGTTTATTTGGCCACAGACTGACGAAGTCACTTAGATGAGTGATGAAACAATTCTCCAACTAAGCCTTTAGTCCAGATGAACTGATTCAACTTTCTGGGATGTATCCTTCATCACTTGCAGAATGTTTTCCTGCTTATGAGGATTTCTATCAAATACTTTCCACCCACATGCCAAGATATATTCCTCTGAGAAGGGAGTCTAGTTACTGGGTGATCGGTTTCTCTGCTTAGCGTTTGCAGCTGGAGAATTGAGTGTTAACTGAGTTCAGGTCGGGATGGCTGAGTTTAATGTATTGAGTGCTGGTGCTTTTTGAATCAACACATTGTGCAACCTGTGTATTGTGAGAGGATTTGCGTGGAGGTATTTGCACTATCGGTTAAGCGAAACTGCAATGTGTGTTACCAGATGAATAAGTGTCATTAGTTCTGGCAGAGGAGTTTTAGTTTTTGTAGCGGATGAAACGGTTCAGAAGGTTTTGTTGACAGAATCGGCTTCAATGAGGTAAGAGAGGTCGATATTTACATGACATGGTTGGTCTCCACATTGTGAGTGTTGACACAGACATAGATGGAACATGAGAGATTAAGGGCAGATGTCCTTTCTGACACCCTAGGGTGGGATTGAACCGGTAACCTTCGAATGTCATTTCCTGAGGTGTGTGCTTCTACCACTGAGCTACCATGGCCAAAAACTGTGTGAACAAATGTGATTGAGAAACACCGTGATAGTAGATACATCCCTGCGAAGGTCTGTGTTTGAGTATAAGTGTATAGTTAAAAGATGATGAGCTGTAGATAAATCATGATATATCACTCGTCCACTGACAACAACTCCGTGTACCTGGGAGTCAGGTGCTGCGGGTTCGTATCCCACCGCAGGGCTCGGTAAATGTGAGGTATTCACTGCAAAGCACTTTGAGTGGTTGCCAGACTAGAAAAGTGCTATTTGAGAACAAGTCCTTAACAATTTATCAGCCCTTTTTATTGTGCAGGTTTCTAAAGGGAAATGATATAGTGTTGCAGGCTCCAAGTGCCATGAGAGATCCACCTTTTTTAGGTACCAAGAAAAGGATTCCCTTATCAGTCCCGCGGGGGGAAATTCTCTGCATTTTAACCCATCATGTTGTATAGGAGCAGTGAGCTGCCACCGTATGGTACTCGGGGAACAGTTAGGGGTTCAGAGTCTTGCTCAAGGACACCTCGACATGCTTTCTGCAGGACCGGGGATCAAACCTGTGACCTTGAGATGGCCAGACGACCGCTCTTCCCACTGAGCTATGCCGCCCTTGCAAGTTTTAGAGGTCCAAAATATTTCAATTTCTAGCCAGACAACGTCATCCTAAACAGGGGTTTTAACTGTCTCCTAGCAACAACCGCCACCCACAGGGCTTTCCCCAATCCTTTCTATGGCACAACTCAAAAAGATTTCCAGTCCTGGTCAACACTATATCTATTACAGGCAGTTGGTGTATGGGTATAGTTTGTTTCACAGATAGGACAGCAAGGGTAGAAAACACTGTATAAATGAAGAGATGTCTACTGCACTCAGAAAAAAAGACAAAACTAAACTTAAGTGAAATCATAACAAACAACAATGCACATAAAGGGACTCATAGAGCCAGATAGTAAAGTCAGTCATTCAATCTGCACGAGGCAGTCAATACTGTCATGTCATGAGAAAACATATTACACATGTATTCATATTCAGTTAGGGACAGAATTACACACATTCACATACAGGAAACACACACACACACACACACACACGTATACACACACACACTATCTATAGATAGATACACAAACACACGCAGCAATTTCCTTTAATCCACATGATCAATACTCCATCTCAACTCCTGTCTCCCTATGTCCACCTCTTTCTTTCCATCTCTGCTGACTATCTCACTCTCTCCCTCTTTTTTCCACTGAACATTCACAAACTAGTGAGCAACTAATGAGAGTAATTAGATGACAGGACATCAAAAACAAAACTAAAAAAGAGAATATGGGTAGTGGGGAAAATGAATAACTGAATGAAGGGAGGCTGAAGAAGAGATATATAAGAGAGGTGGAGGTAAATGATATAGGGAGGGGGAAAATTACAGAGATTTGGGCAAGAAAGAAAAGAGCAGTCCATCACTCAGCCTGTCCAGATGTCTCATCTAATATTCATGGAACTTTGACAGGTAACACCAAGCATGCTCACTGCACCCTGTGTTGACCTAAGATGACTGGTCACAGCAGTCTGGGTGTAACCCCGAACATTCGGACTCAGATTACAGTCATCAGACTCAGCATCACGATGGCTCTGTGGCCTGATCGAAACTCTACTCCGATTCAATAAAAATCAAATCCAGTTTCATGTCTGGGAAGACCAGACAAGTTAGTAGTTATCACATTTTCAGCTAGAGTGCTAGTCTTGGGTGACAGCAGGAGGTCAATGATTTTCAATGAGGTGGAGTACAGAAATGAAAACAGACAATAAGGGGCAGAGGTTTTTGGGGCCCAGAAGACCATTTATTTCATTGACCACCATCCAAATTCAACCAGCTAGAATGTCTGATTTTTTTCAGCTATATATCCTAAAATTAGTTCATAACGAGTACATTTTAGTGGTTGTTTTATTGACACTAAAAGGAAAGGAGATGAAAGCCACATTATTTGGTCATTATATTTGGACAATGAAATTTGTTCTCTACATTTATCCTATTGTGTAAGAGGAGGAGTGGGACAATATTCCACAATCCACACTTTAAAAGCTGATCAACTCCATGTGAAGATGTGCTTTTGCTATATAAGGCAAATAGGGGATATACTACATACTGACTTGTGATTGTCTTCCAAGAGCCGACCTTTTGTTTTATACACATAAACTGGGAGTCATCAGGACTCTATACCACTGAGCTGACAACTTCCCCACTGACTCAGTGGCTGGGGAGGAAGAGAAACTACTTGAAAAAAATCACTAAACCCTTAGTAATAGGTAATAAAGGCTATGTAGCATTCTGATATTTGACTAGGCTGGCTACAGATAGTCTCAGTTTGAGCTTCCTAAATAGAGTCTGACTTTAAACACTTGAATTAAAATTCATATCAGGTCATCTTTAACTGAGTGATGTGCTATGTATGCACCAGTCTGAAGCTTATTAAGTGGCAGTCTATCTTCCAGTTTGGATTAAAAATTTAATCTGGTAATCCTTAATCATTTACTGAATACTTCTCTTGACAGAAAGAAGCAAAAAAGAAGCATGAATACCTCTAGGGGGTCTGACAGTTTCCAAATCAGTTGGGACACCAACAACATCGCCCTTCCATTTGCAAATGTCGGTATTCATTTTCACACCTGACAAAACAGCAAAACTGTTGCCCCAGACAACAGAGTTGAAGAAAATCAGTAAAGAAAACAAACAAGGAGGATTTTGATTTGCCTTTGGACTTTACCAGCTCAGTGGTATTGTTAAACGCTGCCATTGCTTCCTTACGTAAGGTGCTCCAAACAGCCAAACAACACTTTGACAACTAAAAACTGGTTGACACATCACATTACAGTGACCTCATTCTAGCCTGTTAAACTGTGTATTAATCCAAACTATGTACTTCCACAATAATAATAATAGCAATGCTAAGGCAGCATATCCATATCTATAATATCCCACATATGAACGTTATTAAGATGCATGAAGCCATTGTGAAGTTAGTTCTTATTTAGCCGTTTTGTTTGTTTCCAGAGGGTCTTGGATATGATTGACAGCATTTATTCAGGAGCTACTGCTGGAAATCAACCATTTTTGCTTACTGTTGTATGTAAATGGCAAATTGACTTGTTCTTATAGTGTAGCACTTTTCTAATCTGGCCATCACTCAAAGCACTTTATAATGAATACCCCCACATTCATTGAGTCCCCCAGGATACGAACCCGCTACGCCCGACTTGATGGTGTGCACTCAACCGCTGAACCACCATGGCTCTTGTAGTCATGTACGTCTGATCTTGGAATAATGTTGATTAATGAATAATGCCCCACTGAATAAATAAATATAACACTGAGACCAAGATGCCCTCTAGTACAACTATAAGACTGTGGCACTCAGCTAAGCAACAACCAATCTTATCTGTCAGTGAACTTGGTGAGGGGGCAACCACTCTAGCAGGGGTTAGCTACCACATTCAGTGCTCAATATGTCAGTGCATGAGTCTGTGTTTGCATGTTGTGTCTGCATCTGTTCATCTAATGCCAACTCCATCTGCTACCTCTGCTTAAACCCTGCTTAATGGAATGGCGTGCGCATGCACACATGGGCATGCGCACACGCATGTACGTGTACTTCTGAACAGACAGTAGAGGCAAATCCAGCAAAGCAGCACATGGTAACAGGAAAGCCAGCTTGCATTGCACCACACTGTGTCTAGTTAAAGAGCTGGTTTGGAAGGACAGCTCCTTAACCCACCAGTGAGTATCTGGGACTGGGCAGGGAGAAGGGTAATAATTGGAAGGACTAGTTCCCTTTGTAAGGTTAATGGCATAAAGAAGCAAAGTTAAGAAAAGAGGACATATCAGGACATTTGTTTGGGAAGGACAACCTTTGTTCTCTGCTTCACTGTGACAGAGAACCTACATCAAAAGGACAACTTTGCCTTATTACATAACACCACTGAAATGGATATTTTGAATGTTAAGGTCTTGGTTCAACCAGCCAGTTAAATCTAAGTATTTCATAGGTCTAAAGGAGATACTTACTCCATAATCCAAATGTACCACAGTAACACACACACACACACACACACACACACACAAATATATAAACAACATCATCCCAGAACAGACATTCTAATCGAATCACAGACCTGAGCACAGCCAAGCATCCCCAGCTATGACTGGCGTGTGAATGAATGGTGCCCTCTTGAAGGAAATGTCAAATAGAAAGAGCCATTTACTAGGCAACAGTAGAAAGAAAGGGCTATTATAAAACTCAAACATACTTTGTAAGGGGAGATTCATGTTTTGTCAGACAGCTAAATATGCTGTATGGTGAAGACAGAAGCCTCTTAGTCATTTTTTCCCTGGATTAATCCAAGGGACATCCCTCAATTCACAACTGTTTGTTTAAATACTCACTTGAGTTTTTACTTGATCGTAAACATCTTTCCACAGTCTAGCAAAATTAGTTTTATGTTCACTGAATTCAGTTTGATTGCTCATTATGAACCATAAGTTATTTTAATCGAATAGCCTATAATGTCTTTCAGTCTGATAATGTGCAGTTTAGGATAAGTGTTTAAAACTCCTGTTTCATTAATAAACTAATTATTTAATACTTGTAATAATAGCAGAACGGAAATAACAGGATAAGTTAAAAAGGGAATTGGTTCAACTGGATCAGAAGTTGATCAGAAGTTAAACCATTCATTAAATTTGAAATATAATTATAATTACAACACCATTTCTATTGCTCAAGAGATTTTGATAGCAAAGTGTTCCAAAAACTAAATGAAAATATTTAAGGCTGAAACTGTCATCTTTGTCATGTCTGTTTGAATAAGGCTGATTTATGGTGCTCATCAAAACTCAAAAGACTCATTCAACAGTACTATCAGAAATTGGGGTTTGTACCAATGGTACATAACCTGATATTAAAGAAAAAAAAGATGTGGGTAATTTAGCTGAATGCCTAACTACAGAGCAACTGAAGTCTCTCCTTATTGGTGTCTTGATGCATGCTCAATAACCCAGGTAAAGGAATCATGAAAAGATGAACCAGTTCAACTGGATAAGAAGTCTATTCAGAAACCTTGCATCACTCAAACAGGTGACCTGTTCAGTAAATTGTATTGTTTATAAGGATGGGTATGATGACGGCAGCATTTCCATCCTTATAAACAATACAGATGTATGCCAAAGAACAAAAGGCTGGTTTCATATGCAAATTGTTCATTGACTGCATATTCAGTGGTAATGAGTACTATTCACAGAGGATTGGGGAATATTTACAATCACAGGATTATAAAATGATGACAGATATACTATTGAGCCCCCACCTTTGTTGAAGGATGATCATTCCCTCTTAACCAAACTTGCATATGAAACCATCCTTTGTAGTCTGATATGTAACTGTATTGTTTACAAGGCTGTAGATGCTGCAGTCAGCTCAGAATGAATAGGTCACTTGTTTGAGTAATGAAACATTTCCGAATAAACTTCTGATCCAGTTACAATCACAAAAAGGTGAATCTGTTCAACTGTATCAGAAGTTTATTGGGAAACGTTTCGTCACTCACCAGGTGACTTCTTCAGTCTGAGCTGAAGGCAAACATCCCCCTCCCCCTCCTGATCCAGTTGAACTGATTGACCTTTTTGTGACTCTCCTTACTGGGTTTCGGCCACCAGGGCAGATTAGATTGGAAGTTTACTGCCATAACCAGGAAATAAGAACAAAAAAAATGGAGAAGGATGTCACAAAAAAGAGGTGAATCAGTTCAACTGGATCAGGAGTTTATAAGTCAGAAGTTTCGTCACTCACCTGGTGAGTGACGAAACGTTTCTTATAAACTTCTGATCCAGTTGAACTGATTCACCTCTTTTTTGTGATTTCCATACCTGGATTATTGAGCATGCATCAAGACATGGAGAAGGATGTCTTGATGCATGCTCAATAATCCAGGTATGGGAATCACAAAAAAAGAGGTGAATCGGTGGAGAAAGGAGGAAGTCTGTATCCTCACTCATAGATGCACAGACCTTCTAAATAAATGTATGTACTCTAAGTACAGTGCTTGAACCTAAAAAACAACAATGAAGACAGCGAGCATATTCAAATTGGTATGATCATAAAAATCACTACAAAAGTGATTGCTGTTGCTGATCAACAGGAGATTTCATACACCAATACTGGAATAGATAAACAGACATGAAGACCTATTTATTTATTTATTTTCGTAAACTATCCTCTGATTCAATCCAAAAAATCCTGTTGTTGGACAGTCTCTTCCTCTCCATGGTAACAACAACAGCATCACTATGAGTGAGTCACCTCAGAAACAAAACGATACAGCACTTGTTGAAGCTTACAATCCACTCTCATAAACACTCGTATATGTACTTAGACATTAGAATACCTGCACACGGATAGAAAAACACAGATATAACACCGCATATACAATTAAGAATATATATATATTCAAATTTACTGACATAGACAGCCACAAAGACAAAAAATAGATTTATATATTGACATATATCCTGTCATATGAAGCCTGCAACTTACTCATATGGTAAGATGATGAATCCACTTGTTTCTCTTGTGGCTGTTCTCCCTATTTCTGTCTTACTCTACAATGCCATTAGCTAGTCGCTAGACAGGACTCTAAACCAGCAGACAGGAAGAAAATTATAGACTGTCAAATGGTTTGAGATCTTTTCACAATGTACCAATGGCAACTCCCCACCACCACCATTGTTCTCTCTCTCTCTCTCTCTCTCTCTCTCTCATCGGAAGAGCACACGTCTGAACCTC
>OMLC01096308.1:0-14389 GCA_900302585.1 Regalecus glesne | reverse complement strand
ACAGTCTACACACAAGACTCCAACATGCAGGTGATGGCAGATCTGGGCCGACCCACTAGAGGGTGGGCAAGTGGGGCGGGGGACGAGTGTGGCGAGCATTGATCACACTGTGTTGTTGTGCGTTTGACAAATAACACACAACTTGAAACTCAAATCCCGGGGAAGCGGCTCATTCATTAGATGTGCTTGTTCGGTACGGACAGGCAGCAGAAAGACGAAATCTGGGCGAGCATGGCCTATATCACCCGGCCTCCTTCCCTATCCCTAGCCCAGATGTTCTCACGCCAAAAGGGAGATGAGGAGAGGAGAGGAGCGGTAAAGGACGGGGATGGCCAATCAGCAGCCGGGCAGCAGGTTGTTTTAGTGCGGTTTGAGGTTTCCTTCACTTACCGTGCACTGGCAATTTTCAGAATAACCGGAGATTAAAGTGGGAGAGCTGCTTCTCAGTTTCTTCTGAGTCTCTATCCCGTGACTCTACTCTTGCAGGTGTGCCGCGCGCCGGCTGCGTTCCACTCGCCTGTGTGGATCCACCGGTCCGTTCGGTGTCTACACGGCGAAACTCGTCGAGCCGTCGCCTCGTTAGATGACCCTCCGAAGGGAAAGGTCACGGCAGAAAGGACGGCCTCGGGAGGAGCTCGCTCCTGCGAGCGACAAGCCCACCGCCGTGTGTGTGCGAGATATAATTAAATCTCTCGGTGGGGATGTCGCGGCCTGGCCCGCTCTCGTGCGCGTCACCTTGGAGTTAAGAAAAGGGTGAGCTTGTCTCGGAGGGGTGGGACGTCTCGATATCAGTGAGACGAGAGGGGCAAAACTCCACACAACTCGAGTAATTGGGCCAAAGCAGTAATCACAAAGACGACACCAGCGGAAACAATGTCATTCATGACACTGTGACAAATTGAAATGACAACTCATTTATTATGGATCGCGGAAGCTAATATGTGGCCTGCGGTTGCAGCCAGCGATTCGGTTTATCTTTGTTTTTACAGCTCGCTGGCAGATAGGGGAGGTGTTAGTAATAAGGACCAAAGGAGTGTTCCTTCGACCGCCGACAAGACCTTTACACACACATTTTTAGACTTTTTACAGTGAAACCTGATCATCGGCCATTTTAACCGAGTATCAAAGTCTGGTTTGACCTTCGATTCTATGTACGGTGTATATGCCGTGTATTTGGACCGGTGGTCCAGTGAAGCCCAGTGACTTCCACAGGATCCATCTTGGAGACCGGGAAAATCCTTAGAAGAAATCCTACTGTCGATGTTTCTCGTTGATGCTATCGCTCCCGCGAGGCTGCATCTGCGATGCTAAAGCTATCTGTCAGGAGGTCATACGGACACATTGTAGCTGAAAGCGGGGCCACACCCGGGACATTAGACGCCCTATTCAAGCCCCTCCCTTAAAATCTAACGTCCATCATCCATCGCTTATCCGACGCCGGGTTGTGGAGTCATGCTGCGGCCTCTCCCGGCGCTCTTTGGGCATCTCGGGGGGCTTGAGCGGTTAGGAAGGATCCATGGATTGCTCAAGGATGCTTCGGTAGACTCTCTGCAAGGGGTGGTAGTTCAGCCATCACCCTTCCGAGTTCCCAGATGACTGACTGCTTTCCCTCCTGAGTCGTGCTACCCGAGAGATATAACATGCAAATTAATAAAAAAGGGCCAATCCGCGTTGTCTCGAGAACCCTTTACGCCCTACTTCTTCCTATTATCACACTTAACCTCAAGGTCACATATCATCTCCTACTGCTACTGGTTTATAGTGCAGTTCGTCTGCCCCCCTTTCCCCCGCCCGACTGTCAATTAAATCTAACTACCGACTTAATGGTCAACACTGATTAGAGCCGGAACTCTGGGGCATTCTTAAGACTTGGTTGACCTCCGCTTTATGGGCTTGAGCTCGGAGGAACTCTTCTCAGCTGAAGCGGCTGTGATTTGGTCGAGTCGCACCGATACACTGAACGATGCACAAGTCGGTATGTATCTCTGTGGGCGGCTTCACGTGAATGAAATTCAGCAAGTCGAGAGCTGTTCCGCTCCTCCATGGCAAGTAGGGTGAATTTACCAAATCCTGAGCCAACTCCCTCCCATCCAAATCAGATTGGCCCACATAGCTCACGATAAGTGCGACTGCCTCCGCTTGCGCGGTGTGAGCGACTGGCTCTTTATTCATAACGCTGCAGCATCCGCCTCCACGTCAAAGAGGCTTGTCTCCATATCCAGCATCCGCAGATTGTTGGGCTGACGGTGGCCTATAGGAGCATTCTGTCGTGTCTGACTAGCCGGACGGGGTTGGTCTTCGGCCTGGTCTCACCCTCACCAGAGCCTGTCTCACAGCTTTGGCTTCACATGGCAGAGGGTCTCGGGCTTTCAAGCCGCTCTCCCATCTGCTTTCTGACCACATGAGAAAGGCTGATGGGTCTTTTGAGGATGGGCCCTCTGTCTAACGGCAGGAATCCGCCAGTGTGGCTTCTGCACGGCGCCTAGACCAACATATGGCATCTCTGGAGCGTTTGGCAGCGTCGCAACCCACCAAATTGAGTGTATGTGTACCACGAGACACAAACAAAGCTCTGGGGTTAAACTGCCGTGGCCGTGCCCCTAGGAGTCCCATAAGTTGCCCTTTGACCTTTAGTCTCCGTCATCCATTGACACAACTCGGATCCCTGCTGACAGCTGCTCCGTGTGGCTAACCTCCGGGGTGCAATCCAAAATCCGGGAACGATGTTTTAGTTATTCCTCAGTTCTGGCATGACTCAACAGAACCTCTCAGTCAACTCTCTCTAGAAGCCGGTTACCACGGTGACTTGGCGGCAGAGGGCACGCCTGGGGTTCAGTGTCCCGTAGCTCAGTGAATGTAAGACTTTCATTGTAAAGCGCTTTGAGAGGTCTCCAGACTAAAAATAGCGCCGTATGAGGAAGAGTCCATTTACCATTTCCTGAAGCGTTCTGCTCCGCCGCTGAGCCACCGTGGCCCCCGTTTCCTAAAGTACAGGGGGAGACGGAAAGTCTCGCCACTGTCAGCAGGAAGAAAGGGCGCGGTTGTCAATTTTCATATTCCTCATCAATAACAAATTAACAGCTTTTGTGATATCTCGGTAACCTCCAGTGACTCAATAATTCACACGGCGGAAATTAACAAGATGACAGGAGGGGTTTAGTGTGCTGCGAATGGAGAAACTTGGTCCCGGGCCAAGATGATTTATTTCAATGATGAACGGTGGCGTGTTTCTCTCACTGAGACACACTCCGGGGGAGAGGGAGAAAAAAAACAACACCCCAACATGTCTGAATTAGCTTCTGCTGTAGCTCAGGTTGCCTTCACGGATTTAAGACCGCCGCTCTGCCAAAGCCCGCAAAGCGCATCTGTAGGAAGCAAATGAGTCTTTCTGCGTCTGTGCACTAAGCCCGTTTGCACGGTGATCGCTCATCGGATAACGAGCGTGACCGTTTGTGTAGGCGTGTCGTCTTTATTAGCACACTGACGCGCACAGGGTCACATGTGCGTAGTTGCGTTTGGAAAGTGTGCGTTTTTGTGCCTGTGGCCAGGTGAGCATGCACGTCTCTTACGGTAATTCGAGTACGTGGGTGGTGGTGGTGGTGGGGGGGACTTGTTAATGAAGGCATGTGATTACTACGGTGCCGGGTTGACAGCTCCGCGTACCCAAACCTCCATCAGGTGACTGACTGACTTGATGCCAGAGGCGGGATGTGTTCCATGTCTGCCAATCAAATGTGAGGACACGAAGTTCCTGTCAATTACCCAGTGCACTGCTCCGTCAGGAGCAACGATGGGGGTCTCTCTCTCTCTCTCTCTCTCTCTCTCTCTCTCTCTCTCTCTCTCTCTCTCTCTCTCTCTCTCTCTCTCTCTGTCTCTCTCTGTCTCTCTCTCAATGGGAGGGTGCATGTCGGAGTAACTTCATGTCCGTCACATGCTGGCAGGTCGTCACTGCTCCTCAGCTGATGGCCACCGTGATCGAATGAGTTGCTATGTTACAGTTCTGCTTCCCACCCGATACGTCAAGTCGGTTCTTCTTCGTGTATGAGGCAAAGGGGTGTTATTTATGGCGTTGTGGTTCATGAAGAAGAGGGGCCGTGGTAGCTCAGCGGTAGAGCGCTCCCTTCAGGAACTGACGAGACGCAGCAGGTTCGGGGCCACCCCGGGGCATCAGGAAGGGCATCCGGCCTTCAACCCGCCCCACACACACACACACACACACACACACACAAGCACCGTCTGTCAAAGGCTCTATTCTCTTCCCTCCTACATCCACTCGCACGCCGTCTGCCTCCATCTGGCCCTGCCCACACGGAGATACGATGGAGGAACAGAGTCGAATAAATTTTATTTACCGCCTGACCACAGCTGCTGGAGTTTGTTCTCTGTTTTTTGACCCAGGAGCCGTGAGCGTAGCCGCCAATGGGTGCTCGGGGAAGGGTCAGCGGTTCGGTGTCTTGCTCAAGCGCACGTCGACATGCACTTCAGGGGATCAAACCGCCAACCTCCGATCACCCGACCACTGCCCTGCCTCCTGAGCTTAGCCGCCCCTGAGGGACGGCTGACCATGTGCTTTAATTCTCTTCCCAGTTCATTTGGCGAATGCCTTTCCTGCGCCTTGCGCCGTCACTTTTGAACCAAACCGCAAGCGTTGGCATCTCCGGTAAGTGAATTCTGGGGGATTTTAAACCGCGTTCGGCCTTTTGCCATCAAGCTGTTCTTCACTCCAAATGACTACATTTGCATAAAAGCACAGTGATGGAACCGTGGTCACTTCAGGAAACCGTTCAACTTCTCCCGGCCCCGAGTCCCCCGCTCCCTGCCTCCGCCACGCCGGCCGTTTGGCATCCGAAAACACTCATTTTAATTACACCTGTCCAACCAACTGCGGAGTTTTGCAAAAGGTATTTTGAGATCCATCTATTCGGACACAGCGTTCAGCGCGGATGTGTGTTAATCAAGCGCAAAAAAACCCAATTTGATATGAGGAAATTTCATTTGACCTTTGCAGGTGGGTCCTGAATGAGTTCTTAGCAAACGGCACACACCAGTGGCTCTCCCAGCCTCTCTGTTTGTAGCCGCGCCGAGCAAGATAGCAGTGCTGGCTGCAGAATACTGATTAACCGACAGCTGATTAAACCTAAAAACATCCCACATGGTCTGTGTCGAGCTGAATTTGAGCCGAGGCCGCCACGCCGCTGAGATGAAAGGCAGGCGCATCTGCCGAGGATTCCGGCGCCTCCTACGGCGCCCACGCCATTGTTCCTGCATTTTTATCTGGCAAAAGCAGTTAAGCTTTAAAGAGTTGAGGTGAATTAGAGATTCGGTCGTTCATTCCTGGGGATGCGGCTTCTCATTAAAGTTGCATGCAACTGTATTATGGATCATACCAGAAAATAAGGGGGCTTTAAGCAACCCAGCAGTAACCTTTCATCAGCAGGCAGGAGCCAGGGCCAGCCCCCCAGGAAGCTCCTGCTGCCTTTTCCCACCGTTATTTCCAGTCAGCCTATAGGGGGCAACGATAGCTCAGTGGTAGAACACGTGCTTCGAGGTCAGATGCTGCGGGTTCGAACCCGTGTCAGCGGATCGGGCGCCGGTAGCCCACGCTACCTGACTGTGACTATTTATGCGGTTGGACCACCTGAGTATTTCGATTTGCGTGCCCCAATAAAGGGGGTTTGAGCCCCCCGGAGATATGACGGACCCGAGATGAGGGCGCTCATTATGGCCTCGACATGGCCCGAGGCATGGCCAACAGGAACTGATGGTAGAGAGAAGAGGCAGCAGGAAACATCCTGGCTCCCGGCCTACAGCGTCACCTGATCTCTTGCCAGTTGCATCTTGGCAATGATCTCACTCTGTCGTGTTCGCCTGACCGAGCTTCTTCTTGTCTTTTTGTGTTTTGCTGCAGGGACGGTATGAGGAGACGGAGCCCATATTACCTTGGACGAGAGCCAGCTGTGTGAGGAGCTATGCTACACTGACCCCGGCTTTCCTCCGTGTATGTCAGACCTCTGCTCATCCAGGGGTGAAGCTTATATCTACTTTAACAAAGAAGAAGAAGAAGAAAACATCCAAAAAACAGCCCTCCGTACCAGGTAGGAACATTGAATCGTATGGCACAGTGGGCTTTTCCCTATTTTAGTGGGAGGGGGGTGCAGAGGAGATTGAGATCGTAGACAGAAGTTGCTGTGTCTGTCATGGTTCATTGGTCAGTCAGGTCTCCATCGTCCTGAGGGCCTCGGCAAGGTGTTGGCCTTCTTGTTCATGGATGGGCTTCGGTGTGAAATGTGTTAGACGAGGTGGCCGATCCACTTCACAATTGACTTTGAATATCATGTAGGTCCCAGGTCATTTCTTTTCCCCAAATACTCCTGCCTGTGCCCCTGAGCAAGGCAGTAGGAAAAGAACTGGAGTTGGTGCGGCTGCTCACTGCTCCTATACAACCGGATGGGTCGAATACAGTGAATAGATTGGTGTGCGCGTGTGCGCGTGTGTGCGTGTGCGTGTGTGTGTGTGTGTGTGTGTGTGTGTGAGTGTGTGTGTGTGTGTGTGTGTGTGTGTGTGTGTGTGTGTGTTCAATGAGAAAAGAATCATGCCTCTTCTTTATAACCCCGAGATTGACGAAGCGGACACAGCGATGACTGAATGGATGAGTAGATGTGCAGAGATAGAGATGTTCTACCTACTCATCCACAGCATGTGAAATCCAGTCTATTAGCCGAGCCTTGTCTTGATTAGCAGCCATGCTAAAGCACATAAACAACCGTCTCGGTCCCTGTTTGCCTTTGTGTCACAGCCGGAGTGGTTTTATGGGAGAACGAGCCACCGCAGTGGAGACGCCGATCTTGGATCGTGTAATGAGGACGACCTTACAGGCTCATCCTGAATAGGTGTGTGAATCAAGTGCTTTCTCCTTTCTCCCGCCTTGGCTGTACAACGTGTAACACTGACACGTGGAGCCAGCGCCAGTCTACGCCGGTCATTAGCAAAGTGAAGTGAATCGCCTTCATACGCCGTCTCTCCTTCAGCCATGGGCGGACACTCCAGTAGGTCAAATAGAAATAGAAGGTAATTCTATTAGCAGTCCCACAAGAGGAAATTCTGAATTCTCAGCATTTTAACCCGTCCTGTTGTATAGGAGCAGTGAGCTGCCACCATATGGCGCCCGGGGAGCACTTAGGGGTTTCCGTGTGCTTTCTGCAGGACCGGGGATCGCACTTGCAACCTTCCGGTTGCCAGGTAACCGCTCTACCCATTGAGCATTCCTGCTCAATTCTCCTGTTGTGTAGTAAAAGGCCGCGATCCACGTCTGCTACCTATTCTATTACAGCTGCCTTACCGCGTACGGCCGTCGCCCAGCGCCTGCGACGGCAGCCGACGCCCACCCACTCAACCAATAACCCCCGTCGCAGGAGAGCTTCACCGATTTAATACACGACGCGTGTTCCTGATCTGCGTAGAATTAGCATTTTCCGTCCCCGGAGCCTAACCCCCCCCCAAAAAAAAGTCGTTCATCCTTGTAGCCGGTGACGGATGTGTGTCACCTTCACCCTCATTCATCATAACGCGAATGCTGATTGGACGTCAGCACCGGTAGTCGTACATTTTAAATAAGAATTTAAAAGTCCTCCCAGCGGTGGCCTGCTGTTTGAAATGCACCCAGAAACGGGGATCGAGGATGAAAATGGATCACGTGTCTGCGGATGAAGGATATCTTTCATGACGTAGCTATGCCTAGTCCCCCGGGTGCCAGCGCTCAGTCTCAATGAATGACATCCAAACGGGACTTCAGAAGCTGTCTAATCACACTCCACAAAGGGATGATGGAAGTTGCTCTTCTTTTGGCGCGGCAGAAGAGCGACGCAGTGTAACGCCAGTGTAAACTGGGAGTGCAGGGTTGGCTGGTGGATAATCCCACGGTGGGAGATTTGGTGAAATCTGCACCTCTAGCAATGGAGAGAAGAAGAATAAGAAGAAGCTTTACTTGTCACTGTACATGCGTACAAACAAATGTGATCTCTGCATCCAACCCATCACATTGTACCGCAGCTGAAGCACTCGAGGACCAGCTCCAGCTCTTTTTCCAACTGCCTTGCTCAGGGGCACAGGCAGGTCTTTAAGACGGTGGGAGGAAACCGCAGCACCTGGAGGAAACCCTCACAGACACATGGAGAACATGTGAACTCCACATGGAGAGGACCTGGGGCTGGATTTGAACCCCAGACCCGTACTGCCCCGTGTGGTGGTCAGCGGAGGGCCCTGAGAGGAGGACGGCCTTTTATCTGGGAGGCGGACTGAGTTTCCTCGAACGGCCTCTCTCTCCTCACATCTGTATGTGGGGAATTGCTGCAAATGTACCATGAAGACGTAGAAACATTTAAACTGAAATCCATCTGCCTCACTTTGCCCGGTGCTTTCATTTGTAATATAGATGATGAGTAAAGCCCTCCCTTAAGATATATTCACCGAGCACTGAGAACATTTGTCTGACAAGCTAGTGAGCTCGCTATCTTTTCCTTTCTTTAATAGTTGGGCTGGTAGAATCAGTTGGTTTGTTTGGTCTCCTCCTCAGTCAGGCACGTCCAGCAGGGAAGAGGCCATGGGGGAGGGGGGGATTATATCTCCAGGCCGGGGACACTTCAGGACCCCTAGTCAGAGCTGGGTGGATGTGGTCAAGGGAAGGGGAGTGTGGGGCCCCCTGCTGGAACCGAGACCAACCGAGATCTAGCTTAGATAAGCGGTTGATGATGGATGGATGGTCATATTTCTTTTTTTTTTTTTTTTAGTCAGTTCTAATGAGTTATGACCGGGTCTCATATTCGGGTTGTCCTTCATGTGTTATTGCAGTAGAAACCTCTTCATGAGTCCCCTCCCGATCTTGGGAAGTGCCCGACGCTGACGAATCGCACGCAGTCGTTTCTCCATGGTTCGGGGAAAATGGAGTCGAGGTGGGGGTGGGGGTCTCTTCCTCGTTGGGCCCTCCGCAATCCTTAAACATTGTTTAAGATTTCGTTCCGGTAATGTCTAATAATGGACCAGTGATGATTTTCATCGAGGAAATTCATTTATTCCTTCCGCCCGAGTCGCGGCATTAATCCACCACCACCACAGCAGCTGTGCTCCTTGAACAGCACGCGCTGGAGATCCGCCTTCAGGCTGTACTTGCATAGTTTCATCATCATTTGTCAACGACATCCCCAGCAGGCCCTTTATCCCGATTGGGGACAGATTTCTCCATCTTCCTACCGATGAATACATTGCCGCTGACTCGTACGTCTTCCACAGTCCTCAGGCTTTGAACCTGGGCTGTAGTGCCGGTCGGCATGAGGGGTCTCCTGGGCTTTTGCGTTCAGTGTCGCCACGACCGACAACAGGGAAATATCCCTCCCACTGTAGTCAGCAGGGTGTGGTCATCTGCAGGACTTGGGGTTGGGTTGTGGGTCGGATTCTGAGGCAGTCTAGCATAGCATCGGTGTGGCTAACAGCGCAGTGTTAGCGTAGCTCAGGAGGTCGTCTAGTGGACAGCAGGCTGGTGAATCGATTGTCGGCCCTTGCAGAAAGCATCTCGGGAAGTCCTCGAGGAAGACACTGAACCTTTTAGGACCCCTGGGATGGAGCATTTCCTGACCTTTCACCCAGTGAATACTGATATGAGGTCCGGCATGACTCTGCGACTCGACTTCGGATGAGCGGTTGACGATGGATGGATGGATGGATTGATGGATAATGGAAGTGCACCTAGTGCCAAAGTGCAAGTACACTCAATTTCTCCCAGTCTCTCCTTTGTTTCTCTCCTGCTGGGGCTCCGGGCATCGCTCATGATATTGAAGTTTGGTGCAATCCTGGGACCTGCGTGCTGTAAATCAATGTTATCTCGGTTGTTCATGCAACCTTTAGCCTACTTAGGCACGCTCAGCCTCTGGGACTGGATGTAGCATTACAAACCCAATTCTAGACCCACGGCCTGCATCCCAAAAAAGCATCATCTTAGATGGGATGCGTTGAATTTGAGTGCCGGTCAATGAGATCAGCGCCTCTTCTGGGTCCAATCACTTCTCTGAACGGCTGTTTCTGTGTGGGTTGCTTGACCTCATCAGGACTCGGACACACACACACACGAGCACACACACAACACACATGGCTGCTTGGATAAACAGGCAGAATCTGATGCACACATGCAGAAATCCTGAGAGAGAGATTCAAAGAGCAGCTCATTTCAAGCCAGAGATGAAACCGTCGGGCCGCCGTGGCACAGATGACTCTCTAGCAGGCCGGCACCGAGCGGTGTTAATGTATTCCGTGGAGGCTCCTTGCAGTGGAGGCTCGAGAACAGCAATGAAGCCATTTAGGGCGTCCTCAGATTAATGGAGTGGAGCCTTTTACGAGCTTTCCAAACATCACAGCAGGAGGAGGCAATCTCGGTAGATTATACTCGTGTCAGATTAAATGATAGCATGCTGGGGTTTCAATTGGTGAGCGGCGAGCGGTCCCACAGTAGCAACTCTCGGCTTCGGATAAAGAATCTGAGATGTTATACAGGCTGCTCGCCGAAACTGTTTATTGCTTTTCATTTGCGTGGCCCTGTGAGATTAGCCGCATGCGGGATTATTAGATCACCAGATTAGATTGATATTATTGGATTATTTGTCTGGAGGCAGGCTTTTGATCCGGATGCACTCAAAATTGGGTCTTCTTGACTTGCGTGTCGTTGTCGATAAAAGTGCAGCTGAGAGCTTTGCTGACCATTCTGCATCTCCGTGGTAGAACGCACACTTCAAGAAGTGACGAGCCAGAGGTCAAGGGTTTGAACCCACTGAGGGACATCGGGAAGGACATCTGGTCTCAATCTCCCAAATTCCATCTAGGTCCGTGTCCATGCTCACGATGTGGGGACTAATCGTGACATGTGAATTGGACTTCTCCTCCATCCATCCGTCCATCCATCTATCGTCCACCTCTCATCCGAAGTTGGTTAAGGGCTCATGCTGGAGTCTATCCCACCACTGATTGGGCTAAAGATGAGGAGACACCCCGGACAGGTGAACATTCATCTCTCTGCTGAAGTTCGTTGAGATTCGGTGTGAGCGTCAAGAAGAGCTCAATATTGTCAGTAGACCCTCACGAAGGCCGACAGTTGCACAATTTTCTCTGAAGTGACTTGAAACTGAGCCATGTACCTGACACCCGCCATTGTTTGTTCCATATTTCATGGAAATCCGACATGATTTTGACTTCTCACGCATCATAATATCGTGAAGAGTGACACAAATGAAAATGGCGTGGGCTACGGGACCCTGAACCTGATGTGTTGCTGCACAACCTTCAGAGTCGATCGCTGCAGTCCAGTGAGACTCCTGCACCCATCGACAAGGACGGTCGGTCCAGTCGTCCTGAGGACGCTGGGGCAGCTACCTCAGCTCGATGGCGGCTTTACTTTTCAGCTCCCTCCTCAGATGCCGGGTGGGTTTCAGATCAGCCCCAGAACGCCCCAATGATTGGTTGTCATCCGTTGTCGTGTGTTTTTAGCCGTGTGTTTCGGGTCATTACATTGTCTGAGGCCCTGTGATCCACGTCTGAGACGGAGCTTTCAGTGCCTTTCCCTGCAGGAGGGCCTGAGAGTCTCCAGATATCATCAAGCCCCCTGCACAAATCCCTGACACCCTGTGCCTGTGTCATTGCGGGTGTGGGGTTCTTTACCCTGAAACCTTCATTTGTTCATCTGTGAGCCTGGAGCCGGGAGAGGCCAAAAGTTCCCTTGTTGACCCATCTGTCCAGAGGACATGCTCACAGAGGCACATGTCCCAATTAACAGGCTGGGGGCTTAGCGCAGGGCGGGAGACGTGTTTGATGCTAATTAAAGAAGCTAATTAGTTTGAAATATCACTGTAATCCAATTACGTGTTATCTTTTCAGAGGGGTACCCACAAAAGTGCGCGGGCCTTTGGAGAACATCACAGTGGGCTGAGCAGTGATTCCTCTGCTCTCAGCACCTCAGCTTTGCTCCGCGGCGTACCGCAGGCGTGCTAGCACACATGGCACCGCGCCTTTCAGCTCCATCCGCGGGGACTAAGCCCGGCTTCACAGGCTGTGAGGGTGGCACATCATCGGAGCAGTTTAAGTCAGGCAAACACCGGGGGTCCCCCATTTGGCCCCCCTGAATTTGAGTATGTGGTAGTTTTACGAGGAGGTGGATAATCCCCTGTAAGGACCCCTACCCCTACAGCCATATTTAGTGACTCCTCCTATGTAATTTTCAATCTCTGCTACCTCTTGTACCGAAAGCAAAGGCTAAGTGGGCTTGTTCTAATGTAGCGCTTTTCTAGTCTAGCGACCTCTCAAAGTGCTTTACGATGAGCTCTTCGAATCTGCCGAACCACCACAGTGGGATACGAACCGTCTACGCCACATGCGCCCACCGGTCCATCGCTGTCTTCTCCAAAACTCCCGGCGGTCATTCGTCACGTCCTCCCCTGCTGGGACTGAGCGATGGGGGGGATGAGGGGGGGGTTGATGGGTGGGAGAGACCGAGAGACAGGCGGAGCCTCGCTTTCTCCGCTAGCAGGCTCCGTCTTGGCGTACGGCTTCACCGCTGCCTCCCTTGGTCAACGTGCCGGCTTTCATACTCGCCATTTGTAAAGCGTGCTCTGGGCTCCTCGCCTCATCTGAAGTGCAGCTGGTGGGGTAAAGTTTCAAAGTTCCGCACCAAGTTTTTCTCCGGACGTCAGCAGAGCGCCTCACACGCACACTCTCCACTCGCATCCGTGGGAGTCGTGTACGGGCTTTGTGGTGTCTCCGGTGGCTGGGAGTGGGCTGTGCGGAATACTAAGCGCTCTTCTTCTGTGGGTATGTTATGTAAAAGCGGTGCTGGGACGTAATGTGGTGTAAGTGTGGAGCATCTGTGTACAGATTTAAGCTCCGCTAGGCTTGCAGAGAGCATCCTTCGCCTCAGTGTGCCGTTTCCGCCGCTCTCAGACGGCTTTGAGCTCCAACATTCATAGAAAGATGGAAGTGGGTGGGGGGGCAGAAGGTGCATGTTTGAAAAGAGGCTCCCACGTGGATGTATGTGTAAGGACTCGTCACAATGTGAAACACTTCCAAGAGGTGAGCAACGTGTCTTCTGAAAGGAAAGCCCCCCCTTATGGCTCATCCGCCACCTTTGAAGGGCCATTTTGCTGAAGCACAACCGTCTCAGTCTGAAGTGCGTTTCATCCACTCGTCTGGGCAGAACACAACGAGCTATTCTTTATGGTGCTTTTAACTCATCTGAATCCACAGTGGTCGGAATTGTTGTCTGGCGATCGGAAGGTTGCAGGTTCGATCCCTTTCCTGCAGAAAGCATGTCGAGGTGTCGTTGAGCAAGACGCATAACCCCTAGCTGCTCCCCGAGCACCGTATGTTGGCAGCTTACTGCTCCTATACAACAGGATGCGTTAAACTACAGAGAACTCCAAATATCCCCTTGCGAGACTGATAAGGGAATTTCAGAAAGAGGAATAATAAATAAATAAAAAGATTGACGGATGGATGGTGGATTCAGGGAGGAATTATTTCATTTTGATGTCGGCACTTCTTAAAAGTGTGGCCTATATAAAAGCCAACCCTGGCATGCATTGCAGCTGCTGTGCCCACCAGACGCAAGAAATCATCAGCACATTAGCCCCCGACAGCCACGCTATTAATAACAGCTTTCTGCTCACTGGGCAGTGCCCACACAGTTTAGGCAAGCCGCCGATAAACCTCTCTGCAATACTTCTCAATTCAAACACCGGCGCTTTTTGTTCTCATGAGGTTAGAGTAAACTCGGTAATTAGAGCTCATCTCAAGGAGAGAGCCATCGATGGAGGCATGGATGGATGGACGGTGGATGGATGGATCTTCAGAGCTGATCGATATTACGCGGTTCATGGCTCTCAGAAGGCAGCCTGGCTTGGCCACCCAAATGCAGTACCAGAAATAAAGAGAACTCACTGTGCCGCCCAGCGGCCCTCCAAATTACCCAGCATCCATGTGTCCACCAGAGGAGCAGGGCTGACGGTGTCCTTCCGGACCACAGGCCCTCGCTTTGTGTTTGCCTGTGAGCAGAGAGGAACGGGTTCATGGGCTCTACGAGCCCCCCTGCCCCCTCGATCCCTCATCCACACACATCCACAGACTGAGCCCTGTGATGCTGAGCTAAGAGTTCCCCTGCAAACACACAGTCAAGCTCCTCAGAGTCACATGGTGGAGGAGTAAACACATCCCCTCCCCTCACTCCTGCTCCACCTACTACATGCTTTCTGTACACCCCCACAAAGTAGGCCCCGGCCTGCCTCTGTTAATCCCCGCCCCCCCTCCACACACACACACACACACCAGCCATGATGAGTGCAGGAGCCTGACCCTCTCTACC
>OMLC01096306.1:0-10961 GCA_900302585.1 Regalecus glesne | reverse complement strand
TGTTGTTGTATATATATATATATATATATATATATATATATATATATGTATATATATGTATATATATGTATATATATATATATGTATATATATGTGTATATGTATATATATATATATATATATATATATATATATATATATATATATATATATATATATATACATATATATATATATATATACATATATATATATATATATATATATATATATATATATATACATATATATATATATATATATATATACATATATATATATATATGTATACACACACACACTCTACAAATCCCCATTTTCTTCATGCCCCAATGGATTCGCATACCAACTGACCAAAGCTAAATCAAACCATCTCAACAATCAAAGCCCAGATAAGTGCATAACTACTTTACAGTGTCAAACACTGTTGCTTAATGAGAGAAGTAGCACCTTTGGTCTGTAGCCAAAAGGTTGAACCTTGGCAAAAAAAAAGAGTGCTGGCCAGGCGGAGATACTGATGCGAGCGTTCACCGGTGAGTCAACTGCAATACTTGTTCTTCAATGTGTCCACAGTTGAGAAACCAGACTCAAAGCTGCAGGTAAAACCAGACATTGTGATAATGTGAAGTGCCATCTTATGCAGGAGAGAGAAAGTAGCCGCAGTCACGATCTTTGCCCAGACGGTGAGAGGCTCGCAGTCACCCCTTTCAGGGCGAGGTTTCTCTGGAGGTCAATCAATGCACTCTGACCTCTGTCAGGAATGTGCACAAGTGATGCTGCAGTGAAGATGATGGTCTCAAAAAGCTTGAGTCTCATCACTGTCCCCGTGATCTCAGAGTACATTACTCCAAGACTTCCACAAAGGACAGACAGGTGGATTGTGGAGTGGTAAGACATCAGGTCAGGGTGGTGGTCTTTCAGTCCTCTATCTCCCCCAATTATGACTGGAGCTCCATCAGGGGCAACTGACACCACTGCCTTCAAATCTTTCCCTCTTTCATTCAGCCTTCCCATAACTGCTTCATAAATGTCTCACCCCTTATGTGTCCACCGAGGTTTGTCCAGACCAATAGATCTACAAGCTCTTCCTCTGCCTCACCATACAATCTGACAAACACCAGCAACCAAGCATCAAATCCCCTGCCGACTCTTCAGTTCTTCTGGCTACTGCACAATCAGAGGGGATTTCTCTTGATTTTACCTGACTTCCTCTTTCCGTTTACCTTCAAACACGGTCTCCATCACTTCAGTCACATTTTAACCTCTGCATCAGAGTAGGGCAGTTGTCTAATAATCACAAGATTGGTGGTTCGATCCTTGGTTCCTTCAGAAAGCGTGTCTAAGTGTCCTTGAGCAAGACACTGAACCCCTAACCGCTCAACCCCTTACATGGAGTGGTGACCTATCTAGTGTTTCCTCGCATTTTGCCCAATGCACAGTGGGATAGGCTCCAGCATGACTCCGTGACCCAATTTCAGATAAGTGGTTGACAATGGATGGATGGATGGATGGATGGATGGATGGATGGATGGATGGATGGATGGATGGATGGATGGATGGATGGATGGATGGATGGATGGACGCATCAAAGAATGACTTCTTGTGTTTAACCAACACCCAGGCCACTGACTGAGGACACAGTAGCTTTCTTTTGTAGTGACATGGATGCAACAAGGATGGTGCTTTGGGGCTTGATGTGATTAATTTATCCCATTATTTTTATTATTATCATTATTATTATTATTTCTGTGGTTCTTAGCTCGTAACTTGAGTAACGTATGCTACAAAATAACTGAAAAAACATCTACTTTGCAATTATAGATAGCCCACACCATTGACTTAGCATGGAAAGAATATATCTAGTGAACCCTCTTCTCTATTAGACATTGAGTGTTTAAGATGTGTAATATGGCATAAAGCAATGGAAGTAAAACTCTCACATTGAGCTACCGTGGCCTCCTTTATACAGGGAACTGCAACCGCAGTCAATCATCTTATAAATTTGAGCTTCAAATGAATCAACATTATATTTGTAATAAGAGAGATGTACTTTCTTCACTATACAAAGTGTTTAAGGACCATTACAGTTTGTTTTAGGGTTTCAAGTACCATCTAAACAGAACTGGGTTAAAAGTCACAAACATGGGGATTTGTTTTAGAACTGAGTTCAATTCCCAGAGGCATCATAATCACCGACCCCACGAGTTAGATACTTTTAGTTTATCTATTTTCTACCTTCTTTTAATCTGTGCACTTTAATTTGGAGGCATGTAAAGGCCAGCGCAACCAATCAGCCAAACTTCATTTGTACACTACATTTGTATATTAAACTGCAGTACGGTGCATTTTACACTGAGTGCACAGGATGGGCTCCAGCAGGACTCCACGACCAAATTTTCAGATAAACTGTAGACAATGGCTGGATTAACATGCACAGGTAAGAGGAAGGTACTGATAAAAAAGAGAACATACAGATTTAAAAAATAATCAAAAAATTAAATAAACTTGTAGAACTCATAACCGATCAACAGCAGACCAAGAGCTGATAGATATAAATTGTAAAGACCCAAATCCAAATTATGAAGATGGATTATAATAAAATGTACTACTGAAGCATCTACTCTCGGCTCCAGTGAGGGAACAGTCCACAGTCTAGGACCATGTCTACAGCTAGTGTTCTTGAAATATCAGAGAAAGGTGTCTGGATCTGACGGCTCTGCAAACATCATAACTGATCGTCATATCATTTATGTAGTCGGTACTATTTTTTGATTGATCAACTAGCGGCTGATAAATGAGCCGACCCAGCGGTTAGAAGAGGGCGGCTGGCTGAAAGCTGGGGTTTGTAAACACAGATCAGTCCCGCCCGGCTGTGCAGTCTAGGCCTGTCAAACCAGCTAGTTAACGTTAGCCTGCCCGAAAACAGGACGTTAATGATGCGTCCATGGTTTGAGATCACCTACAGCTGAGACATTATTTCTTCAAAATTAACCTTGTGGATCAATCTCGACACCACAGTGTCTGCGTATTGTGTCTGTAAAAGACCGCCTAAGAGTTTTAAGTGATTGCTGAAAGATATGACATTACCGCTCGTTGCTGCCGCGTCCGCCTTTCTTCTCTTCTTCCTGACCCATACCAAAGCTCCGCCCCTATTACCCACGCACGGCGCCATGACGTCATTGACGGGTAGGTAGAGATGCGCTTCCTCCCTCTGACATGATCACATGGCAAGACGAGCCAGGAACAGGACTTGAAATTAGAATAATCCAATATAAACTACTACAGATTTATCAATACAACATTAGTAGATCACTCTGAATAGATCACTTTCAACGGAAAAATATTGCAAATTCATAAACACTCCACTAGAAATTAACCCCACTGGAAAACCACTCTGAATAGACCACTCCCAACAGAAAAATACTTGATGGATGTACTGGTTTGTGCCTCCTCAGGGGCTGGGTTCTCTCTACCTACAACCCCAAGGCTAGTTCCTATTGCATGGAATTCACATGGCAGTAAAATAATCAGAAATCAGAATTTCTGATTCTGATCAAAATTTCAGGAATGTTTCATGACTCAAACAGGTGACATCTTCAGTCTCAGATTTCACCTGTCAGACTGAAGATGTTACCCCTTTGATGAAACGTTTCTGAACAAACCTCTTATCCAGCTGAACCAATTCACCTTTTTGTGTTATTGACTGCTGTTCTCAGGGGGAATTGGGGTTGGTTAAAGATAGAATACTGGAAATTGTCCATGTCATTCAAGCCCTTGCCAAACAAGCTCACACCATGCAAGTTTAGCCCATCACTGGCAGGTAAATCTCTCTTTCAGTTCTAAATCTGGTGTCTGTGCTGACATTACCACGCTGGAGTACCGGAAGTAATGTGCAGTCATGCATTTTTAGATTGACTGAAATAATTTTGACAGGCAGCAAAATGTAAAAGTAATGACTCATGAAGGCCTTATTATGTGATAACTAACGCTTATGACGGCTAACCATGGCGTTATCCATCCACCATCCACCTCTTCCTGGTGGATAACACTGAAAGAGAAGTAGTTACTCACACTGCCAGCAGGGGGAAACAAAGCTTCCACAATGCAGGTTCCAGATACTTGGCAATATATAAACGGTTACGTCATGCCAGTAAAGCCATTTTTCCGCTCCTTTTGGAATATTTGCTTCTTATTTTCAACTTTATGTGGCCCTAACTAATGGATGTGATGCTCCCTCCTCAGCAGTGCCATTTGTACTCTACCAGTAAGAGGAATCCATCAAAACCAGAGGGTGAAGAAAAAACTATTGCTGAATGTAAATGAACTTAACACAATGGCCCAGGTTCAAATCTGACCCAGGACCTTTGCTACATGTCATCCTCTCTCTCCCCTGGCTTTACTGTCTCACTCTCAACTATCCTATCAAATGTATTCAGGGCATGTACTTGGCTGGAGCTTGGGGTATTAAGGCTGGATGCCATTCCTGACCCCTCAAAGTGGGTTCAAACCTGCTGTTACTGGCTCATCAGCTCCTGAAGTGCGGTCTACCAGTGAGCTACTGTGGCCCCCGAGCACCAGTCAACAAGGCTATCCAAATACAGAACAAATATGACCCCTATTGTTTCACCGTTTCAGAGAGAATATACAGCCGATGTTAATAATCTATATAAAATAAATGATTCCCTTATCATCAGTCCTGCAAGGGGAAATTTGGATTTCTCTGCATTTTTGACCCAACCTATTGTACAGGAGCAGTGAGCTGCCACCATGTGGCGCTCAGGGAACAGTTAGGGGTTCAATGTCTTGCTCAAGGACACCTCGACATGCTGTATGCAGGACCGGGGATCGAACCTGCAACCTTCTGATTGCCAGAGGACCGCTCTACCCACTGAGCTATGCCGCCCCATATGTTGCTTCCCCCAACATGGACCAGCTCTTCACTCTCATAGGGCTCCTGGAGGAGGATTTGTGGATCTGGAGAAGGCTAATGAGCGGGTTCCCCAGAAGACAACATGGGAGGTGCTGCAGGAGTATGGGGTGAGGGGGTCACTACGCAGGGTCATCCAATCTCTGGATGTCCAAAGTGAGAGCTGTGTTTGGGTTCTCGGTTCAGCTGGGAGGAGGCCACGGGGGAGACTGAGGACCAGGTGGAGGGATTATATCTCCACACTGGCCTGGGACCCCCTCGGGACCCCCAGTCAGAGCTGGTGGATGTGGCCAGGAGAAGGAGGCTTGAGGTCCCTGGTGGAACCGATACCTCCATGACCTGACTTTGAATAAGCGGCTGATGATGGATGGATGGATGGATGGATGGATGGATGGATTTTGTTGCCCCCAACATTGACTGATTATCAATCTAATGTAAAGACTCAATCCAGAAAAAATAATAAGCAAAGTTCACTGTTAGGTCACCATAAAAGTGTGTCTACTGTCTCTGTCAATTCACTGCAGTTTATTAGGGTTATTTCTATTGTTATCAAGCCTATGTGGGTCATTAACATCTAGTCCCACATGAAGCATACTGAGTCATGCATAACTAAGTGTCCTGTGGTAATACTCATACTAGTACTAACACTAATACCCATACTAATACTAATACACTGACTAATGCTAACACTAATACTCATGCCTGTGAACTAGGACACAGAGTCTGTCAAGGGACTAGTCCTCCTCGGCAGTCTCACAGGGTCCTGAGATTCGGAGTAGTCCCACACTCAGATCAGTTTTGAATCCATCCCGCAAAATGTGTATGCCCCTAGTTCTTCTTCTTTGATTTCCCTTGGAAGCTGCACTTAATTGGGCTCCTCACTCATTGGCTGCAGGCTCAGGGATCCTGGAGCCGCAACATGGCTGCTTCAACGTGTCTCCATACGCAAGAGGGAGCAGAGCTGCTCCTATTGGCTGCCTGGGATGTGACGTTATACTTCAACCAGACTGGATTTTACTTCCTGGTGGTGGCGCTGTTGCTGCTGCTGCTGCTGCTGCGCTGGTAGAAAAGGACGTAGGCTTGATTTGACTGGAGCTGGTTCTCCAGTACTGGAGTCACACTGTGGAGGAGGAGGCAGATGGAGTGAGAGAAGTACTTCATACATTCAAACGACTGACACTCAGTGACATCCATGCAGCATTGTAATAAGAGGCATGAGCCTAGCAAGTCAGAACCACCAGACAGTAGGGAGGGTTATTATGATCATTATGATCATTATGATTATTATTGTGATTAAAGGGGCCACCTCAAGTCATTGTAGAAGCACCAACCGTTGTCCTCCCGACAACAGGCTGTGTAATGGCCCATGTTCACTGTCCCAGCGTGGTTACATATGGCATACAGGTCATAAAGGACTGGGCCTGTGGGGACACACAAGCACATTCATCCACCATGAGTTGACCTTACAAGTGATGGAGTCCAAATCCCTTCTTGTTTCTACTGACACGTCAAGTCAGATCAAAAGACTTTTAAAAATCTTTAATAGCATAACCATGTGATTATAGTTGGGCGATATATACATCAAAATTAATTACTAAAAGATATCACAATGAAATCGTAGAACACGGGAATTATACACACTTACTCAAAAGAAAAGAAACACACATAGAGATACATTTTATTTTTTAAAGAAAAAGATATGTAACACATTAACTTTGAAATGATCTAGTTAGCGTTTAATCAATCCAGATTGTATTGTTTAATTAAATCATTACCTTTTAATTGATCTGCGATCCATAAACCGTTCACAACAAAGAAGAATCATTTAGAATCTTCACTCCTATCATTAGAATCTGGATATTCTCGTCACATCACTGTTTAAACTCTAGCTCGTCTAGAGTCCCTCTGTCCCTCAACTTATCGCTGGTAAATATCTGTATGTCATGACTCTCTTCATCACGACTATTTCCTTTTCTTTCTCTGAAGGCCTGGACCACCTGTGTTACCATCCGAGGGGGGTAAATAACAGGTTCAGTCTGATTGGTCCAGAATTTGTCCTCCGTGGTCCGTAGACACGCCTCCATCCTTTAAGCCATCCGTCTCTGCACCAGGGCTCTGGTTCAACACTTCCTTCCACTGGCACAGGTTCGCTTTGTCCCGCATCAGAGATCTTCCGTTCACCGGTGTCTCCGTCCTACAAGCCACAACCCAGCACATCTCCCACAATCCGACCACTGTCCCCCACCTTTCCAGCACATTCCAGACCTTCTGACCGTCTAGTCCCTGCTGAGTGATTTGTGTCCCACCACACGTCCAACCGTAGAAACTTTTTTGGACTTTATGTGCCACTGCACAAGATTTGGGAACATTCCTGGTTATGACGTTTCCTCTTCCCGACGTCTCACTGGTCTGGATGCTTATTCCGTTACCCACTTTGTGACCATCTTGACCATCTTCACACATGCTCCTGTCAGAATCTGTGGCTCCTCAGATCTACCAGTGATGGAGCATCAGGCTCAGCAACAGCTGCACACATGTCAACATGTCAAGTGACCCCGGTGCACCAGGCTGGCTCTGCTCCTCCAAAACCATCTCCCAGGCTGCCTCGGGGGAACCCGGGGGTCTCTCCAGACCAGGTGTCCCTCCTTATGACAGCCAAAGCATTTAGCAGCCCCTGATGCTGCGTAGATGACACAGTCAAAATGAGCCACATTCCTCTTGATAATCAGCTTCAGACCCTCGTCCCTGTTGTTCAGCACCATGCCAACAACAACATGCCTATGAGGCGTGACGTGCTGCAGGTTGGGATTCTCCTCCACCGGCTAGAGAGACGTCGCTCCGTTTAAAGACACTCCATCACGAACTGAACGACTCACTTTGTCCACGTAGTCCATCAATCACCACCGCTCCGTTCATCCGGGCTGCAGATATGATCCTTTTAGGATCAACGGCTAAAGTGCGGTCCTCAACGGAACCAGGGACGTTTGGTGACGTCATTATGACGTATTTTCTGGTTTACGGGGTGAAATCTTCATCCGCCATTTTGTGCTGGAGTCCACACGCGGTCGACCACTTCGAAAATCTACAAAAATCCCTCTAACCCCCTCCAAAAATCATTTGTGCCCCCAAAATGACTAAAATACTAAACCTGAGTGTGACATTTTAAAACCGAAGAGTTTACCGTGAAAAAAACGGGTAATTCCAAATGAACCTCTACTTGTGACTCTTATTACCCGCTTCTAGTCCCAAAGAGGAAGAGGAAGCCTGACTCACAGTTCATTATACATTCCTACAATAAGAATGTGCTCTCTCTATTAAACCTATCCTATTGTATAGGAGCAGTGGGCGGCTGCAGCCTCCAGGGACCAACTCGTTCTTTGTGCCCCTGCCTTGCTCAGGGTCACAGGCAGGAGTAGCAACCCTGACCCTGGTTAAGCTTGTGATGTGAACTGAGGTCACTGCCGTCAAAACACAACAAAGCTAACTAGACACAAATGCTGAAGCAGAGGGTAGGGGGGGGCAGGGTCGGTACCACAGTCGGTCGGTCCATAAGGTCCCAGGTCCAGGTCGGTGAGCGGGAAGGACACGTGGGCTGTGCTCTTACTGATGGACCACCGCGACGTGGTGAAGCGGTTCAGATCTGACCAGGGCTGTTAAGGCCACAAGCACCCGTCCTGCTGCTTCGTCATGGAGGTCAGAACAGAATGAGTCAGTGTCCGAGGTGTAAGGATACGGATGACAACGACCTGAGGAAACCTCTGTATGGTCAGCCTCTTGGTGCTCTCCGTCCGCCTGTTGCACCGCTCGCACATCTGGAACACACAGAGAGAGAGAGAGGGGGGGGAAGAGAGAGAGAGAGAGAGAGAGAGAGAGAGAGAGAGAGATTCTGATTTGTCTTAATGAACTACAACTCTACATGTGGGAAAGAACAGAACTACAATTCCCTCGAGCCATATCTGTGAGGGTTCCCTCCCACCATCACAAAGACATACAGGGACCTCAGGTGCTAATTAGCTTGAAGCTATGATCTGCTGTGACCCGTGGCTTGGTGACATCAATGTGAAAAGCTGCACATGGTCCCTTATGAAGGCCAACAACCCGCAGCAGTATGAGGAGGAAACTCACTGGAGCGTTCTCCCTTGCCAGCTTCTCCTCCTGAGAGAAGAGGTCCAGGCACTCCTTCAGCGTGACCTCCCCGGCACAGCTCCTCTTCGGGATGGGCAGGGACAGGTCGCAGAAGACGTCGAAGGTGGTGGAGTAGTGGGAGCACACGGAGCAGTGGAGTGAGCTGCGCAGCTGCCCCGAGAACAAGTCTGATGGACAGGTGACAAAGGAGAAAACCTGGATAAAACTGCACCTATGAGAGGAGGATAGCAACGTGACATGACATGACATGACGTGCTCAAGCTTCTCTCCTGACCTACTATTTTACTGTCATCCCTCTCCAGGTGCTTCTTCCACATGGCGGCAGCCTCCTCTGTGATCCTGTGGATGGATGGATGAGACTCAGCTGTATGCACAGGAAGTAGGAACAAGGGAACAGGAAGCTGTATGGCGTCTTCTGCGAGGACCAGTGGAACCCCAACATACACACCTAAACTTGGTATATTTCGGCTCAGGCTCCCTGCTCGTCCTTCGCACGTACGGCCTGCGGTTGATCTCGCTGTGCAGCCTGTCTAGCAAAAACCTCAGAAACTCCTGAGCGTCCTGCTGACTGTGGAGACAGAAGGTCAGAGACAGACAGAGACACTGACACCAGGGGAGCACCGTAGCTTCCTTATCACAGCTTGGTGCTGCAGACGGTTCTGCATGGCGGCTGCCTGCGGCCTGCAGCACCAAGCCCAGAACACGGTTGGCCTCCTGGACAGTTGAAGGGACCTGCACCAGTTCACCTGCAGTCCCATCATGGCACACAGACAGATGTTCACCCTCTGCACTCTACATCTGCCAGGATCTGCTAGTCGTCTCCTCTGCCAGAGGGGCGACTTCAGGATAAAGCAATCTACACAGAAATGCTGGTCACACAGGCGGGGATCTTAACATGGCCGCCTCCTGGAAAGGAGAAGCCAACCATAGCATGGCCCAGAAACGTGATGACCCCCCCTCACCTGTAGCCACTGAAGTAAGGCACTGCTTCTTTGAAGATGGTGTAAAACTGCCGTGGGTTGACCTCGCCATCACCTCCATTCACGTCCCAGAGGCCCGCCAGCAGCTGAGAGAAAGCTGCAGAGGACCAGAGACGACCACAGACCAAAGTCAGCCATCAGACTCAACTCTGAACGTCTTAAGGCCTCATTTGCACACTAAGTTCAAATGTCCTTCCTATGTCTTCAAATGTCATCTTGGTTCAGCATCCCGACAAATAACTCTGATGGATGCCAGAAACATCCAGAAAGTTACGCTTCTGAAAGCATTCATGAACTTCAGTTCTTTAAACTTTAGTTTCAGTCGGTGTGTCAACATGATGGATGAAATGTGAGCAGAGCTTCACTTCCTGAAGTGCAAAATCTTATAAAATTTTCAACTTATCCAAATTATCATTACCATTATTATTAATAATTCATCATTTCTTGTTATTATGATAAATAATAACGATAATAAAGAATTATGAGGGAGTGGTCCAGTCCTCAATAATGTTTATGAGCTAAGATTTGAGTGACAGGTAGAAGCAAAGCTTAGGTGCGAGGGTGGGCGGGGTTTGATATTACGATATGATCTGATTGGCTGTGTGACAATGAGTGTCTGATGACATGAGTATTGGAAAAAAAGGGCTCAGGTCAGAGGCTGAACAAACGCAGAGCTCTTTTTACAAACAGACACAGAGTTCGGCCTTTTCTGCTACGTATTGTGTCAGCAGAGAGAGAGAGAGAGAGACAGGACAAACTACATGATGAGTAAAAGTAAAACATGTCATCGTCAACTGCTTATCCAACGTCCACTCATGGATCTGCTGGAGCCTATCCCAGTGAGACAGTGGGACAGGTCACCAGTCCATCCCAGGGCAGGGGAGGTGGATTAAGGCTCATCCTGGCACCCTGCAGCGCGTTCGAACCCG